>AWWV01011431.1:0-132585 GCA_001974805.1 Corchorus capsularis
GGTCGTTGAACAAATCATAAGATAATTGCCCCACAAACCAATAACTACTAGCTAGGGCAAGTAGGGGTCGAATCCACAGGGAGAGAGGATAATTTCTTTACTAATTAATTATGTTAAAAAACGAGTAGTTTGAAAGAAGAGATTTTGAAATTCTAAATTATAACTACCAAAGCAAATTAAGAACAAAGTAAATTAATTAATGAACTATGTAAAACAAGCCTCCAACATAGAACCTATTTCACTCTTGACAAGATTAATCATGGATCATTGACACAAAACATGAATTTGATATTAATTGCCAATCAATTAAGCAGCATAAAAGTAGTATATATCCTAAGATGTGGGCTTCAACTTTCATTAGAACAAATTACTCCTCTTAATATCTTAACAACTCCACTTGGATAAATGGTCTAGGGCGAGGATTCCTACTTTCCCTAACATGCTACTAGTCAACCTTTCTCTGATCGGTCCAAAGATCAACACTTTTATTCCATCAACCAGTTCCAGAATAAAGCATTAAGATTATTATATGCTTGCATGCTTAATTAAATTAAAACCAAACTTACCTACACCTATTTCTGTTCGGCCTATAGGTTTCAATAAGGTTTGATATCCCATTGAACTAGGACTCCTAAGCTCAATTGTTACTTTGAATAAAGATTCTAACTATAGCATCCATATTTATCAAGATTAGTAGCGCTCCTAACCAATCAAACATGAACACAAAAGATGAAGTACAGAGATAAGAAACATATTCAAGTAAAAATCAAATTATTAAGAACAAAAGTCTCCCCATAAATAAAATGTCAAGAGATCAATATGATCCTACATTGGAGAAATAAAAGATTAGCTACTCATTAATTGAGTAGTCATCAAAAGGAAAAAGGAATAGAAAAACCTAGGAAAGATACCTTTCTCTGTTCGGTCCAAAGATCAACACTTTTATTCCATCAACCAGTTCCAGAATAAAGCATTAAGATTATTATATGCTTGCATGCTTAATTAAATTAAAACCAAACTTACCTACACCTATTTCTGTTCGGTCTATAGGTTTCAATAAGGTTTGATATCCCATTGAACTAGGACTCCTAAGCTCAATTGTTACTTTGAATAAAGATTCTAACTATAGCATCCATATTTATCAAGATTAGTAGCGCTCCTAACCAATCAAACATGAACAGAAAAGATGAAGTACAGAGATAAGAAACATATTCAAGTAAAAATCAAATTATTAAGAACAAAAGTCTCCCCATAAATAAAATGTCAAGAGATCAATATGATCCTACATTGGAGAAATAAAAGATTAACCACTCATTAATTGAGTAGTCATCAAAAGGAAAAAGGAATAGAAAAACCTAGGAAAGATAGTCTGGCCGGCGGCTTCCTTAGCTCTCCAAATTCGTCCAACCTCATTCTCTAGAGAGAAAAGGTGTCTATTTATACTAGAGACTTAGGGTTAACTTAACCTAGGACAAGATAGTAACTTAAGCTAATTAAACCACCTTTAATTGGGTTTAAAGTCGTTCTCCAGGTCTGGGCTATCCCTTAGTACCGAATTAGGGTTTATCATATCATCTTGGGCTTGATTTATGGGCTTTTCAAGGTCCAGTATGTCTGTAGAAACTTCAGGGGCATTTTCGTCCACGATAACGGCAAAACTGGACTTTGACCTAAACACGAAAGTTGTAGATCTTGGAGTTAGATTTCCAACGCCTACTCATTTGCCTCAATCAGAGTTCTGGATCAAAAGTTATGGCCAAAATACAGAAAGGTCGCCAAATCTGGAAACAATTGGAGAAGTTTCAAGGTGAAGTGACGCGGGATGCTGCTGGCGCGCGCGTGGGTGTTGGCCCCGACTCCCCCTAGGTGCCCATGTTGTTGGCTTGTGCGCCCAGGGCGTTGGTCTTAGGCCCTAGGTCGCCTTCGCCCATATGGGTGCTGGGTGGCGCTCCCGATTGGCGCTGGGCGCCCATGCGGCATGCTTGCCGCCCCATGTGGTTTGCCTTGCGTCCCATGTGCTCCAGTGCTACGACGCCTCTTAACATGTCTTCTTGCCTTGAAATTCAACTTGGCTCCTTTGCTTCAAACTCTTGAAAATCAATCTTATGATGATAAAATTGACTCTTCAAGCCCTTCAATCACGATCATATTGGCTCAATTCTTCATCCAAATTGTCCTTGGAAAATATTTGTGTAAATAATCATCCAAAAAGGCTCCAAAAAGGCACAAAATTGGTAATTTTGCACTTTTCTTCCCTTAACACCTATAAACAGAAATATACCAAATATAAGGCATAATCAAGCATAAAATACCCAAAAAGCATAGGAAAATGACCATAAAAAGATGCATAATTTTGGTCTGATCATATTTCCCCCACACTTAAGCTTTGTTAGTCCCTAGCAAACTAGTGCACTTTTCTCAAAAGAAAGGGTAAACAATTTCAATTGAACATACATATCAAGAGATAATCTAACCATGAAGTCAAGAGAGCAAAGAATAATGAGGATACTTAATCTCAAAATCAAGCAATGACAAGCATCATCATTCTTAAGTAAGCATAATAAGAGAAGTTCAATTCACTTACCATCCTCTTCTTCACATGACCATCACTAACTATAAGCTTGTGTATACATCTATTTCCAAAGAAAAAGTACTATCATGGATATTAATCAAAGATTAGGATGGGTTTAGAAAAGGCGACTCACTTTAAAGAGACAAGGTTACTAACCTGAGAAGTGTCCATAGTTTGGGGCTACTAGCTCCCTTTATTTTTGAGGTTACTAACACTCATTTTTATAAGAGGGATAATATTTCCGCAATTCCATGCCTCTTATCCTCCTTTCAAGGGTTACTAACTCCTTTTGTTAAAGAAAAGAGTGACAACAATGGATTTTTTTTTATTATTAAAACAGAAATACCTGTTCTCCTCCTTTCATGAAAGCACTTCTTTCCTAAAGATGTAGCTACCCTTACAACCCCCACACTTATGTCTTGACATATCCATGACATACCTTCATATTTGTAATCAAGAATCAATACAAGTTCTAGAAGTAATAAGTCATGAAAGCATTGGATAAACGAGTTTATATCACAATCTCAAATTATGCTTAATTCTAAGAAATCAAATGCATGCTAAAACTTAATCAAAGATTAAAGCATTCTTAACATTCTAAGCATGAATCTTTCATAATTAAACCAGTCACTTAACATGTATATAACAATTAAAATTGAATTATCCAAAATTCAAGGGATAAGGAACTACCTAACCAATTCTAAAAACTAAAACTAAAGTTAATACTAAAACTAAACATGCGAAAATTATTCCACTTTCGTAGGTGTACGGCGGCACTTAGCTCGTGACGCAAGCCATTTGAACCTAAGACTGAAGGGGTACTTAGGAGGTGTTATGTCACCTGAGGGTTTACTTAACTAGAACGATACCCACAAACATTTTTTTTAAAAAAAAAAGTATCCTAAGATGACTAATATATTAAGCATTCACCTATCTCCTCCCCCACACTTAAATTCAACATTGCCCTCAATGTGAAAGTAAACAACAAATCAAACAAATAAAGGTTGCTTGCGAAAATTAAAAAGTTGAAGGTTGAGCGGCATACCTTGTATGGTATGGTTGATGAATTTGTGACTTAGACTTAAAGACAACAATGAAATTAAAAGGGAAAAGGGAAAGGGAAAAACTTGATTGTCTTATTGATGGAAAAATAAAAACATGCTTAAAATAAATAACTACTACCTAAGTGCATAAAAGTAAAATTAAAATTTCTAAGATCTAAGTTCAATCAATAGGCTCATCAATAGCCTTTTCCATAAGCTCAACAAATTCCTCCAAGCTTTGGACAATGCCATTAGACTTGGAGAATAAGTAAAGGCAATTACCTAGGAAACATCTAGAAAGGGCTCAAACCTGATTAGAGGAGAGAAAATTATAAGAATAATCAAAGTTTGAGTATACTTCCCTTGCCTCCTTGGGCCTGCTTAGGTCTTAGAATCCTACAAAATTAGAAACACAAAGAGCAAAACTATGAAAATTAAAAAGTTAGAATTTAACTAAAGTAAATTGGGTTGCCTCCCAATAAGCGCTTGTTTAAAGTCATTAGCTTGACTTCCCCAATGTTATTCTTCAGAAGGAAGGTAAATTGGATCTTCCAAGATGATTTTCTCGATCCAACATGATTGCTCTCGCTCCAAGAATGGTTTGAGGCGTTGTCCATTGACTTTGTAGATCTCATGATGGCCTGGTTTATGTATTTCAATGGCTCCACTTGGAAACACTTTGACAACTTCATAAGGTCCACGCCATCTTGATTGTAGCTTACCAGGGAACAACTTCAACTTGCTATAGTATAAAAGAACCTTTTGCCCTTCATAGAAATTCTTGTGGAGAATCCCTCGATCATGAATTGCTTTGGTCTTTTCCTTGTAGATCCTTGAGTTTTCATAGGCATCATTCCTAATCTCCTCGAGTTCTTGCAATTGAAGTTTCCATTGTGAACCAGCTTGATCAAATTTGAGGTTGCATTACTTGATCGCCCACCATGCCTTATGTTCCAATTCCACAGGCAAGTGGCATGCCTTTCAAAACACAATTCAGTATGGTGACATACCAATTGGTGTTTTGAAAGCAATTCTATAAGCCGATAAAGCATAATCTAATCGCAAGCTCCAATCCTTTCTATTCACGTTCACAGTCTTCTCGAGAATTTGTTTCACTTGACGATTAGATACTTCAGCTTGACCACTAGTTTGAGGGTGATATGAAGTGGATATCTTGTGTGTCACTCCATACTTCTCTACTAATGATTGCACAAGCTTGTTACAAAGGTGAGTACCCTTGTCACTAATGAGGGCCCTTGGAATCCCAATCGGTGGAGGATGTTGCTCTTCAAGAATTTAACCACGGTCTTTGCATCATCCTTTTCAGTAGCAATGGCTTCAACCCACTTGGAGACATAATCCACAGCTAACAAGATGTAAATTTTCTTACTAGAGGAAGGAAATGGTCCCATGAAGTCTATTCCCCAAACATCAAATATCTCCACCACGAAGATTGGGTTTTGAATCATTTGTTGTCTCTTGGAAATGTTTCCCATCTTTTGGCATTTTGGGCATGTTTTGCAAAACTCATAAGAATCACGAAAAATTGTTGGCCAGTAGAATCCACTATCCAAAATCTTCCTTGCGGTCTTCTTATGTCCAAAATGACCTCCACATGCATAAGTATGGCAGAACTTCAACACTGATTGAATGTCTTTATCAGGGATGCAACGCCTTATCATTTGATCAGAACCATACCTCCATAGATGTGGATCATCCCAAAGATAGTGTTTAGCATCACTTACAATCTTGGCTTTAACTCCTCTACTTGCATCTGGGGCAGCTTTCTTGTGACCAAAAAGTTTGCAATGTTGGCATACCAAGGTATGTGAGAAACAACAAATAATTGCTCATAGGGTAGTGCTTCATTGAGTGCAATGTCTTCCTCCTTACCTTCAATTCTGCTTCGATGATCAGCCACTACATTTTCTGCTCCTTTCTTGTCTTTAATTTCCAAGTCAATCTCTTGAAAAAGCAAAAGCCAACGCATGAGTCTAGCCTTGGTTTCTTTCTTGGCCATGAGATATCGAAGTGCAGCATGATCTGAATAGATTGTCACCTTTGATCCCAAGATGTATGACGGCCGAAATTTATCTAAGGCAAAAACAACGGTAAGCATCTCTTTCTCAGTGGTTGTGTAGTTCTTCTGAGCAGGATCCAAAGTTCTTGAAGCATAGTAGATGACATGAGGTATCTTATCTACTCTTTGACCTAGAACAGCTCCAAGCACAACATCACTTGCATCACGCATGATCTCGAAAGGTAGATTCCAATCAGGTCGTTTCACAATTGGAGTAGTGGTAAGGGCAATCTTCAACTTATCAAACGCTTTCTTGCAATCTTCCCCAAACTCAAAGTCAACATCTTTCTGAAGCAAACAACACATTGGTGCAGATATCTTCGAGAAGTCCTTGATGAATCTTCTATAAAAACCAGCATGACCTAAAAATGAGCGAACATCTCGAACACAAGTACGGTAAGGCAAATTCTGAATGACATCAATCTTTGCTTTATCTACTTGCAATCCATCTTTATAAACCACATGACCTAGTACAATGCCTTGTTCTGCCATAAAATGGCACTTCTCAGCATTTAATACTAAGTTGGTCTCCACACATCTTTTCAGCACAAGCTCCAAGTTATGTAGGCATCTATGAAAATCATCTCCATAAACAGTAAAGTCATCCATAAATACCTCCATGATCTCTCCTTGGTAGTCTTGAAAGATGCTCATCATACACCTTTGGAATGTTGCAGGGGCATTGCACAAACCAAAGGCATTCGAGTATAGGCATACGTACCAAAGGGACATGTGAATGTTGTCTTCTCTTGGTCTTCTGGGGCGATTGGTATTTGAAAGTACCCTGAGTAACCATCCAAAAAGCAGTAGTAGGCTCGACAAGCTAACCTCTCCAACATTTGATCCATGAAAGGGAGTGGAAAATGATCCTTCCTTGTAGCAGAATTTAGCTTCCTATAATCAATGCACACTCTCCACCCATTTTGAAGTCTTTGAGGAACTAGTTCTCCATCCTTGTTTTCCACAACAGTGAATCCAGATTTCTTGGGTACTACTTGGACAGGGCTAACCCACTTACTATCTGAGATAGCGTAAATGAGTCCAGCTCCAAGTAGTTTAAGAACTTCTTCTTTCACTACTTCAATCAAATTTGGATTCAACCTTCTTTGTGGTTGCCTTACTGGAATAGCATCGTCTTCCAAACGAATCCTATGCATGCAAACAGAAGGACTAATCCCCTTGATATCAGCAATCGTCCATCCCAAAGCTTCCTTGTACTTCTTCAAGACTCTGATTAACTCTCCCTCTTGATCTTGAGTCAATTTGCTTGAGATAATTGTAGGGAGTGTTTCTTTGTCTCCAAGAAAAACATACTTCAAATCTTCAGGCAATGGCTTCAATTTGACTTCTGGAGGTTTAACGATAGAAGGTGGAGGCATTTCCTTGGTTTCCAAACGAATGTAAGAAATTGTTTCAACTTCTTGTGGAAGCGTTTTCAAATCCTCAATGGCATCTATCACTCCATCCATCAAGTTCATCTTGGCTTCCTCGACCTCGTTCTTGTACAAGCTATTTGTAATAACCGCTTCTAGCTCATCCTCTTTGTTGATTGAACTAACCTGTTTAACAAGAAGATCAACTTCATCAGTGACAGAAATAAATTGTTCTTCAATAGGGTATTTCATAGCTTTATACATATCCAATTCAATTACTTCCCTATCGAATTCGAGGCTAAGGATTCCATTATGAACATCGATCTTGGTCCTTGCAGTGGTTAAGAAAGGTCTTCCCAATAACAATGGTGTATCAAAAATATCAGCATCATTCTTTCTGAGGATATAGAAATCTGTGGGAAAACTGAGCTTATCCACCTGCACTAAGACATCTTTAACCAATCCCTCAGGATGAACGTTAGTTCTATCAGCCAATTGAATGATGATATTTGATTTGATTAAAGGATCTAAACCCAACTTCAGATAAATAGAATATGGCATGATATTAATTGAAGAACCTAAATCAGAAAGTGTTTTCACAGTCATATTGCCTCCTATACTACATGGAATAGTGAATGCTCCTAAGTCCTTGCATTTATTAGGCAATTTCCTTTGAAAAGCATTAGAAAAGCTTTCATTCATACATACCAATTCATTATCTTTAAGTCTCCCTCTATGATCACTTAATTGCTTAAGAAAAGTTGCGTACCTTGGCACTCGCTCGATCGAAGCTACTAAAGGAATGTTTACCTTTGTTCCACGGAATGAATCCAATAGATTTCCCTCCAAACATCCTTTATGTCTTTGCGTGAACAATTGAGGATAGGGTGCAGGATAATCATTGGGTTGCATTGTTTCCTTCTTTGATTTCTTCTTCCTCCTTGGTGGATCTTGAGCAAGTGTTGGAAATGAAGTTAAGGTCGCTCTAAAGTCTAGCTTTTCTTCCTCCTCACTCTTCACAGAATTCTCCTCATCACTTGGCATTTGCACATGGGGCGTGACAATTGGTGATGGTTTCATTTCAGGGGTAGGAAGGACTAGTTCAAATAATGGTGTAGGAGAAGGAAATGGGGTGTTTGATGACTCCATTTCTTTCGTTACCCTAGGTTGCTTATCTTCTATTCCCATCGAATTGATCCCATATCTTTGAGCATTGTTCAATCCTTTGTCGAACTCCATGTTGTTCTTGTGTCCTTGAACTTCGTTCAATGATGGTTGCAAAGTTGGTTGTTGGTGATGATTCACTCCATGATTTGCAATCATATAGCGCATCATATTAGCAATGGTGTCCTGTTGGTCAACAATTCGCTTGCTAAGCAACTGAACCACTTCTTCAATTCTTTCCATCTTTTTGCAAACTGATGATTCGAACTCTGGCTCCTTAGGCTTGAGAATCTCTTCTGATGTGCTAAATTGATAAATGTTCTCTGCCATAATGTCGAGCATCTTCCTAGCTTCCTTGGGTGTTTTGTGTGTCAAGCTACCTCCATTTGTTGCATCAATGTAGACTCGATCTTCATAAAACAATCCATCATAGAACTGACGTATCAAGAGTTCCTCGCCTATGTTGTGGTAGGGGCAACTTTCACAAATCTTGTTGTACCTTTTCCAATATTGAAACCACTTCTCATTAGGTAGTTGGCGACAAGAATTGATCTTGCTTCTTACATCAACACGTTTGGCTTCTGGAAAGTATTGGTTCAAGAATGCTCTCTCCATTTCCTTCCAAGAAGTAATCGATTTTGATGGCAGACTCCAAAACCACTCTTCTGCTTTACCTTCCAATGTAATTGGAAAAACTCAAAGCCTTGGATGCTCTTCAGGCATCCTAAACATAGCACATTTGATGATGAAACGTCGCAAATGCTCATGAGGATTCTCATGGGGTTCCCCATGAAAAATTGGTAACATACGGACCACTCAGGCTTTAACTCGTAGGAAAAATCTTCTGGATAATCAATACAATGGGGCTTCAAATTCACAGTTGAAATTCAACTCCCTTAGAGTAAGTGATTGCTCCATTGATTTTTCCTAAAAATCAAAGATGATCAAGTGTAAAAGTAAAAGGAAAAATAAAAAGGAAAACAACAATTTGCAAATAACACAATCTAAAAGTAAAGAAATCAAAAGCACACTCTCTCCCCGGCAACGGCGCCAAAATTGTGATTGGTCGTTGACTGGGCTATAGATTCTTCATTTTCTCAAGGGTTTTGGGGAGAAGACATGGTTTTCAGAAAAAGGGGTTTTAGAAGGGAGGCAGTTACGGTTCTTACAATTTTTGAGGTTCTATCTAGTAGTTTTCAGATATTATAGCAGCAAAAGAAATATATATATGGAAAATAAAAGAGGAGGGGAAGCATTATGAAGTTTCTAGGTTTCGCTTTCGCATTCTTAGTTCTTTTTTAAAAAAAAAATACAAAATCCAAATACAAAAAATACAAAAAAGGGAGAGTTTCTCATTACCGTGCGCTTTCTTCTCTCTTTCTATAGGACTTTTTTTTTTCACTCACTCCACTCCAAACTCCATTAGACTTTTTCATACAAGCTTTTTGTCTCTACACGAAAGTGAGTGATTTCTCACTCAAATCAACATGCAAAAGTAATAAAATGATCCTTAAGCTCTCATCAACCAAAGCCCTCTACCAATTTTTTAGTTTGCTAGAGTGGTTGGAGGATTATATTGTGAAAATTCTCAAAGCTCATGACAAATGACCAAACTAAGGTGAGGTATGACGTGATTATTGTGGGTTCCTACTAGTTGTTGATTTTGGATATAATTCTAAGTTTAATTTGTGGTATATTGCAAGGATTCATGAATGGAAATATTGTAGTACTATGGGTTGAGGCTTCAAGAGTTCATCATTTGGAATTTAATGATGGTAAGTTTTGAACTATGGTGTAGAGTTTTTCAAAGTTGAAGTTGATAAGGTAGTAAGGCTCAAAATAGATTGGTGTGATGTGTGATTGAATTGTTTGCTTTGAACATTGGTAACCAAGCTAATTGAGGTTCACATATGGTCTAAATGATATATTAATTTCTTGAAAATTTTAAGAGGTAAATTAAGCTTTGTAATGAGTTTATGAGGAAGCAAGAATCTTGAAACTTTTAGTTGAAAAAGACTATGTTTGATTTGAGAGTTTAAGGGCTAAGTGTTTGGTAAAGATTGTGTGTTAAGAATCATATTTTATTGCGTTCTGTTTCGATGTCCTTTGTAGAAGAAAATGACATCGAACAATTATGAAATTTTACAGGCAAATAGAAAAATGAATTTAGAACAAATATTGTGATGATATTTTTTCTAATTTTGCTTGGATTTGGAGTTGTGAGATTCTGAAATTAATGTCGCTGAATTAAGGTTCAAAATTGGAAATTTGTATTTGAGGTCGAATTCAATATGGCTATAGTGAGAATCTGATAAGGATTCTTTGGAATCATTATTAGCTTTAGGAGTTATCTTTCTTATAGCTTTAGAATGACCTGATTTGGTGGAGTATTGGTTTAGTTATGCTCATTTTCCCCAAGCTTTGTAAATCTGTAAATGGCAAAACAACGAGGTATTAGTTCATTCTAACAGCATATTTCGAGGGGCATAAATTACCCTTAATAAATCCAAATTAAGTCATTCTTGTGCCCAGATTGTAGGTTTTTAAGCCCTCTACAACTTTGTAGCAGGAATCGAGTTGAGATTTTAAGTCTAAAATAGAGAAAAAGGATCGCTTCTATAACTGCACAGTTTTCCCCTAAAAACAGGACACTTTTGAAATATTTGGATTCAATTTAAATTTGATTATGTTATGGGCAGAATTTGAGGATGGTTCTTTGGAGTAAATTTTAGTTTAATGAATTGGCTTCCAAATGGATGTGGTTTCGAATGATTTGGTAAAAAATCGAGCAAGATGTGATTGTTTTTCCGAAGTGTCACCATAATAGGTTTTTGTTGTAAAATAGAGTTTGTCTAGAACTTTAAATTCTGTATTGTTCTAATGATCTTGTACTCCCTAATGATTAGAATTCGAATCGAAAGGGACATAAGTACGTCAATACGTCCACAAGGGAATTAACGGGAGTATACGACCCCCGAACTGTGGGTGCTTCGTAGCTATCTTCATTTCATTAAGAAAAATGTTTTGAAAAATGATCTCACATGTTATAAATATTGTTTTTAAGAGCATGGTTTAATAAGGTTTTCTTAAATGGTTTTAAGTGTATGGTGAACTCTCATGATGGCCTGTTGCATGATTTGATCTATTTTGATATTTGATATTGGGTTATGTTGTCGAATTGATTTGGTTATTTGAAATGGAATAAGTCAATTGTTTTGTTTGCGAGCTTAAATCTTTGATATATGATCATGTTTTGATATACTATGTGAATATGATAGACTATTATTTTTCTTGATAAGTAATGATTGTTTGTGATGATTATGTTTTGGCACATGGATGTGATTGTGATCGGTCGTTGAACAAATCACAAGATAATTCCCCTCAAACCAATAACTACTAGCTAGGGCAAGTAGGGGTCGAATCCACAGGGAGAGAAGATAATTTCTTTACTAATTAATTATGTTAAAAACGAGTAGTTTGAAAGAAGAGATTTTGAAATTCTAAGTTATAACTACCAAAGCAAATTAAGAACAAAGTAAATTAATTAACCAACTATGTAAAACAAGCCTCCAACATAGAACCTATTTCACTCTTGACAAGATTAATCATGGATCATTGACACAAAACATGAATTTGATTTTGATTGCCAATCAATTAAGCAGCATAAAAGTAGTATATATCCTAAGACGTAGGCTTCAACTTTCATTAGAACAAATTACTCCTCTTAATATCTTAACAACTCCACTTGAATAAATGGTCTAGGGTGAGGACTCCTACTTTCCCTAACATGCTATTAGTCAACCTTTCTCCGTTCGGTCCAAAGATCAACACTTTTATTCCATTAACCAGTTCCAGAATAAAGCATTAAGATTATTATATGCTTGCATGCTTAATTAAATTAAAACCAAAATTACCTACACCTATTTCCGTTCGGTCTATAGGTTTCAATAAGGTTTGATATCCCATTGAACTAGGACTCCTAAGCTCAATTGTTACTTTGAATCAAAGGTTCTAACTATAGCATCCATATTTATCAAGATTAGTAGCGCTCCTAACCAATCAAACATGAACACAAAAGATGACGTATAGAGATAAAAAACATATTCAAGTAAAAATCAAATTATTAAGAACAAAAGTCTCCCCATAAATAAAATGTCAAGAGATCAATATGATCCTACACTGGAGAAATAAAAGATTAGCTACTCATGAATTGAGTAGTCATCAAAAGGAAAAAGGAATAGAAAAACCTAGGAAAGATAATCTGGCAGGCGGTTTCCTTAGCTCTCCAAATTCGTCCAACCTCCTTCTCTAGAGCGAAAAGGTGTCTATTTATACTAGAGACTTAGGGTTAACTTAACCTAGAACAAGATAGTAATTTAAGCTCATTAAACAACCTTTAATTGGGTTTAAAGTCGTCCTCCAGGTCTGGGCTATCCCTTAGTACCGAATTAGGGTTTATCATATCATCTTGGGCTTGATTTATGGGCTTTTCAAGGTCCAGCATGTCTGTAGAAACTTCAGGGGCATTTTCGTCCACTATAACGGCAAAACTGGACTTCGACCAAAACACGAAAATTGTAGATCTTGGAGTTAGATTTCCAACGCCAACTCATTTTGGAGTTCCGGATCAAAAGTTATGGCCAAAATACAGAAAGGTCGCCAAATCTGGAAACAATTGGAGAAGCTTCAAGGTGAAGTGACGCGGAATGCTGCTGGCGCGCGCGCGGGTGCTGGCCCCGACTCCCCCTGGGCGTCTATGTTGTTGGCTTGTGCGCCCAGGGCGTTGGTCTCAGGCCAGGTCGCCTTCGCCCATATGGGTGCTGGGTGGCGCTCCCGACTGGCGCTAGGCGCCCATGCGGCATGCTTGGCGCCCCATGTGGTTTGCCTCGCGTCCCATGTGCTCCAGTGCTACGATGCCTCTTAACATGTCTTCTTGCCTTGAAATTCAACTTTGCTCCTTTGCTTCAAACTCTTGAAAATCAATCTTATGATGATAAAATTGACTCTTCAAGCTCTTCAATCACGATCATATTGGCTCCATTCTTCATCCAAATTGTCCTTGGAAAATATTTGTGTAAATAATCATCCAAAAAGGCTCCAAAAAGGCTCAAAATTGGTAATTTTGCAGTTTTCTTCCCTTTAACACCTATAAACACAAATATACCAAATACAAGGCATAATCAAGCATAAAATACCCAAAAAGCATAGGAAAATGACCATAAAAAGATGCATAATTTTGGTCTGATCAGATTGTTACTGCAGTAACTGTTTGTTGTTGAGGTAGCCCATAGGGCGCCTATTGAGGGGTATGGGTGATCATCGACCTTAGGTGGCAGGTGCGTGAAAACCCCACTAGGGGGACCTAGGTCTCACCACGGGTGCCACATAGTAATCTACGGGCAACGTCAGGGGAACGAGCTGAAAGAGAATTATGATTTATGATGTTTTCTTATGACTCATACGTGTATTTATAAGCTAAGTTTGAATTGATAAAAATGCCCCTGATGGCCTCGGTTGAGTAGCTACAACCGTAGGACTTGGTTTTCGGACGCTCATTTGATGGATTTATTTTCAAACTTAAAGTTTGGTTTAATATCTCTTTCGTATATACGTATATGCATGTTTTAATAGTAATGAAAATTTACGATTTTACTGCGGATTTCTAAATTGACAGGCCTTAACTAATTTGATAGAACTAATTGTTTATTTTACGTACAAGCATGTGTTTTATTGATGACTGTTAGTTTTATGTAAATTGGGGCTATGGTTTTCAATGGACGTTTTAATGTAATTTTTGATATATATATATATATATATACGATATTAACGTACGGAATATGATTTTGATGCATATGCCTATATTTTGAAATACCTTTGATATGAGATATGTTTTATATGAGTTGAATAAATAAATATGATGACCTTAAATTTGATTTGTTACCAAAGAGCCCCAATGTATTTGTGCTTCTGATTTTTAAATTATGTTTTAGATTGGCCATGCACTTCACTCTTAATGCGATGATAGTTAACTCTCCGCACTCATGGAGTATTCTATGAAATACTCACCCTTTCAAATTCTTGTTGTGTTTTCAGGAGCCAACCCCGTGCATTGTACTTGACAAATTTGTGACTGTCACAATAGATATGCAAGGTCTCTGTGATGATGTTAGACTGTTTGAATCCACTGGAGTCAATTTTATAACCTTCCACTGTTTTGTAATCTCTGATTTTGTAAACTATTTTACCAAATGAATTTATATAAGTTTAATATATTGTTTTTGTTACTTACCGCTTTATCTTCATTCTCAATTAAGAAAATTTGTTTGAAAGTCATATTTTACGCTTCACGAATCCTTGGGTGCGTGTAACGTGCTATACGCATTATGAGGAAACGCGGCGGTTGTCCGTGGTCGATTTCGAGTCAGGGCGTGACAGAGGGTCTTAGCCAGTATGAGTGGCAAGTGCCCGGAAGGTATTTCTTGTATAATGATCTGGTATTATGCATTAATTGGAATTGCATTCATCATTCGCATTCATGAATTTAGAAATTAATTTTAGTATTTTTTTGGAATATTTAAAGAAAATCAAAAAGAGGAAAAGAAAAATGTTTCAAAAATCAAAAGAATAAGTTTCATTTCAAATATGTTGTAATTAAAGCTCAAAAAATCCAAAAAAGATGGAAATTGGAAATGAAATAGAATAAAGCTATTTTCTTCAAAATTAAGAAAGAGTTTGTGCTTGAGAATTGTTTTCTTTTAGTTTTCAAAGATAAAAATTCCAAAAAAAGATAAAATTAGTCTTTCAAAATAAAAACTAAAAAGGTTTTCAAAATTCAAAAATAAGAAAGAATTTCCTTCAAAGTTTTCAAAGTGGGAAAGTGTCACGTCCTGACCCGAAATCGAGCACGGACAACCGCCGTGTTTCCTCGTAATGTGTGCCGTGCGTTACACACACCCAAGGACTCGCGAAGCGTAAAATATGACTTTTAAACAAATTTTCATAATTGAGAATGAAGATAAAGCGGTAGGTGATAAAAACAATATATTAAACTTATATAAATGCATTTGGTAAAATAATTTACAAAATCAGAGATTGTAAAACAGCAGAAGGTTATAAAATTGACTCCAGTGGATCCAGACAGTCTAACACCATCAGAGAGAGCTTGTACATCTACTGTGACAGTCACGAATGTGTCAAGTAAAATGCACGGGGTTGGTTCCTATAAAATACAACAAGAATTTAAACGGGAGAGTATTCCAAAGAGTACTGAGTGAGTGCAGAGAGCTAACTAACACCACATTAAGAGGGAAGTGCATGACCAATCTAAAACGCAATTTATAAATTAGATGCACAGTTACATTGGGCCTCTTTAGTTACAAATCAAATTTAAGGTTATCACATTTGTTTATTCAATTCATATAAAGAAAAGATCTCATATCCAAAGCATTGTAAAAATATACATATCTACGTCAAAACTTATAGTCAATACGTTAATATCAAAATACCATAAAAAATCATAGAACATTCATTCAGAAATGATAGCCCAATTCAAATAAAACAACAGTCATTAACAGAATACATAATTGCGTACGTGAAATATACGATTAATTCCATCAAATCAGTTGTGGCCTGTCAATTTAGTAATCCACAGTAAAAATCATAAATTTTTTTTTACTGTTACAACATGCATATATGTATATACGAAAAAGATATTAAACCAAACTTTAAGTTGAAAATAAATCCATCAAATGAGCGGCCGAAAACCAAGTCCTACGGTTGTAGCTACTCAACCGAGGCCGTCAGGGGAATTTTGGTCAATTCAAACTTAACTTATAAATACACGTATGAGTCATAAGAAAACATCATAAATCATAATTCTTTTTCAGCTCGTTCCCCTAACGTTGGCCGTGGATTACTATGTGGCACCCGTAGTGAGACCCACGTCCCCCTAGTGGCGTTTGTATGCACCTGCCACCTAGGGTCGATGATCACCCATACCCCTCAATAGGCGGCCTATGGGCTACCTCAACAAAAAACAGTTACTGCAGTAACAATCACATCCTTGTGCCAAAACATAATCATCACAAACGATCATTACTTATCAAGAAAAACAATAGTCCATCACATTCACATAATATATCAAAACATGATCATATATCAAAGATTTAAACTCACAAATAAAACAGTCGAGTTATACAATTTCAAATAACCAAATCATATCATCAACAATGGTGAATAATATTAACAGTCAAACGATGATTTACCTGAATGGCAGTTAATCCAGAGTTTCTATGATGAGTTGTTTCACTTAGACCAAACTTATGTTGATGCTGCGAGTGGAGGTAGCTTGGAACTCGAGAGTCCTGAAGACGTAAGAAGATTGTTAAGTACAATGGCAGAGGGTCTTTTAAGAAGAGAACAACGACAAGATATTTGAAGTCAGCTTTGGCCTTGCAAACAGCTGTCACACGAAAAAGTACAGCGATTTTGGAATAGATTCAACAAAGTGTTTTATAACTTTCCAACTCATGATATCTTCTATGAGGATGAACTTCTCAATATATTCTATTCTGGTCTGCAACCCAATGGACATATGATGATAGAGGATGCTTGTGGTGGTCGTCACTTTAGAATGAGTAAGGGTTTCTTTTCGAAAACTCTTACGAAGCAAAGGGAGCTGATTGAAGAGATAGCCAAAAGCGTACAGAGACATCATGAGTTAGAGATTGAAGCAACATCGTCGTGGGAAAAACCCATCCATTCTGAACCAAGTAAGATTGGAGATAATGAGCCATGCAAGGTCCACATCCCTACTTCACCAAAGGAGGTTGATCGGTCATTGATCAAATCACAAGATAATTTCCCACAAACCAATAACTATTAGCTAGGGCAAGTAGGGGTCGAATCCACAGGGAGAGAGGATAATTTCTTCACTAATTAATTGTATTAAAAACGAATAATTTGAAAGAAGAGATTTTGATAATTCTAAATTAAACTAACAAAATAAATTAAAAGCAAAGTAAAATGAGTAATCAACTATGTAAAACAAGCCTCCAATATAGAATTTATTTCACCCTTGACAATGTTAACATGGATCATCGACACAAAACATGAATTTGATATTAATTGTCAATCAATTAAGCATCATAAATTATTCCAAAGTAGTATATATCCTAAGTCGTAGGCTTCAACTTTCCTTAGAACAAAATAATCTCCCTAATATCTTAAACAACTCGACTTGAATAATTGGTATAGGAACAGACGTGATGCTAGTTCCAACATGCTAAGAAGATTAACCCGCATCTCGCTGACAATTAATCACAAATATTCTAATTGCAGGTCTATTTCAACCCTTAGAATACGCATTAAGCTTTACCTATGCACATGCATGATAAATCAATACCAAACTTGCCTACATCAATTTTCCATCTCGGCCTAAAGGTTTCAACAAGGTTTAATATCCCAATGAATCTAGAACTTCTAGTTCAATTGTCACTTGTGACCAACATCAACTTAACTTAAATCGACTTGAATCTAACTTTAGCATTCATATTATCAAAATAAGTAGGCCTCCAAATCTATTAAAATATAAACACATAAGATGAAGTAAAGAGATAAGAAACATATTCAAATAGAAATCAAATTATTAAGAACAAAAGTCTCCCCATAAATTAAATGTCAAAGGATCAATATGATTCTACATTGGAGAAATAAAAGATTAGCTACTCATGAATTGAGTAGCCATCAATAGAAAAAGAAATAGAAAAACCTAAAGTATGGTCGGCGGCTTCCTTAGCTCCAATCTTCAACCTAATTCGCCAACTCCCTTTTCTAGAGAGAAAAGGTGGCTATTTATACTAGAGACTTAGGGCTAACTTAACCTAGGACAAGATAGTAATTTAAGCTCATTAAACCACCTTTAATTGGGTTTAAAGTCGTCCTCCAGATCTGGGCTATCCCTTAGTACCGATTTGGGTTTATCATATCATCTTGGGCTTGATTCATGGGCTTTTCAAGGTCCAGCATGTCTGCAGAAACTTCAAGGGCATTTTCGTCCACGATACGACAAAACTGGGCTTCCACCAAAACATTAAAGTTGTAGATCTTGAAGTCAGCTTTCCAGCGCCTACTCATTTGCCTCATTCAGAGTTCTGGATCAAAAGTTATTTCCAAAATATAGAAGGATCACCAAATCTGGAAACAATTGGAGAAGCTTCATGATGAAGTGATGTGCAATGCTGCTGGCGCGCGCGCGGGTGCTGGCCCCGACTCCCCTAGGCGCCAATGTCTTTGGCTTGTGCACCTAGGGCGTTGGCCTCAGGCCTCAGGTCGCCTGCATCCATATGAGTGCTGGGTGGCATGCCTGACTAGCGCTGGGCGCCCATGCGGCATGCTTGACACCCCATGTGGTTTGCCTCGCGCCCCATGTGCTCCAGTGCTATGACGCCTCTCGACATGTCTTCTTGCCTTGAAATTCAATTTTGCTTCTTTGCTTCAAACTCTTGAAAATCAATCTTATGATGATAAAATTGACTCTTCAAGCTCTTCAATCACGATCATGTTGGCTCCATTCTTCATAGAAAGTCCATGAAAAAACCTTTGTACCTAAAAACGACCAAAATAGTTCCAAAAAGCACCTAAATCTTCATATTTGCATAATCTACCTCTTTAACACCTACAATCACAAATGTAAGCATTATAGGGCAAAATCTAGCACAAATGCATTCAAAAGCATATGAAAATGACCATAAAAATATGCATAGTTTTGGTCTGATCAGAGGCTCCCAAGATTGAGCAAGAAGAACCAGAAGCACCGAAATAAGATATCAAGATGGAAATCCCTACACTTTCTCCTCCAAGATTTACCAATCCCAAGGAAGAGCCACCAGACGATAAGAGACTTGGACATCCTGAGTTGAAAGTTGACAACCAGCTTTTGGAACTTGACGGTTTTGATTTTTTGGGAATCAAGAAGCTTTTTAAGTCTAAATGCTTTGGGGAGATTAAACATGAGGAATGGATATCTATGGATAAATTCTTTTTGGAGGATAAGACAATTTGCCAACATGAGGACACTTTCCAAAGGCAAGAAGGGAACAATGCCAATCAATGTCGAAAGCACCCATTGCATCAACCTCTCACAACAACAAAGATAGCGTTGTCATTCTTAGCCATTCATGGAGTCGCCCTCAACAAAATTCGTGATTTCTTTTCTTACCTCTTGTTTTCTCTTTCATATTTTTGCGCTCATATTTTTCCAATCTCACCATATTTGGTTTTTTCTTTGAAGTGGTATGATCCACCCTAACAAAGGGAGATAAAGGAAAGTCTAGCCAAAGACATTAAAGAAAGCCGCTGCTTGGGAGGCTACCCAAGGATTTACTAATGCTTTAATTTCTTTTTTATTTTCATTTTTCTTTTTCTTTTTAGGATTTCATATTGATGAAACAAAATCGTGCAAATGGAGCTTACATTTTGGGCACTGCAAGGAAAACGAATGGAGCTTATGCTTGGAAAATAGAGAAGCTTTCTTAAACTCAACTCTATTTATTTTCTTGCATTGCATTGCTTTGTTTGCTTTACTTTCATTATTGCTTTTATTGATTGCCTATTCTTTGATTTGAATTACTGTAGTACATTTTTCATATTTATATATGCATTACATTCCCATAAGAACTTAGTTAACAAGAGTTAAGGTTACCATTGAAGAAATTGGTTATGGAGAAGTGTCTATTGCCAATATTTTTTTGATTTTCCAAGTTTTTGGACGAGGATTTATTAAGGATTAGAGCTGCATTAATTGGGATTACACAAGATTGAGTTTGGTCAAGAGTTAGGAAAGATTTGAAGAAGGAAGAAAATTTGGACATAAACAACCCCTTGGGCCCCCATGTAGTTTAACCCATGTACCCATGTTGTTTGTTCATGCCCCCATGTCAGTGTCGATGCCATCACCTCTTTAGCCCCTAACCCGACTGCGCCTGTGCCCCCATCCATTCATGATGTGCGCCCATGTCGACCTCAATTTTGCCCCATCCGATTTTTGTCACCTCGACACCTATAAATACTTTTACCATTCATTTTTACACTCATCTCATTATTCTCATGCACCCATTACCAACCTAAACACTTTCATATACACCCATTATCTTAAATTTCAAACACCACTCACTTTAATCTTCACTTTTATCACTTAAATTCTTTTTCTTTCATCTTTTTATCATCTCGAAACACTTACCCAATAAATTTCTACCCAAATTTCCCATCAAGTTCATCAATTCACAAATTTTCAAAGTCTATGGATATTCGAGTCTTCATTGGATTTGTACAAGAGTTGGCTAGAAAGAGGATAAGAGACCACTTTTCGATTATTTGAAGGTTATTTGAGCATTGGATTTCTACTTTGGTTTCAAGAGTTTTGAATTTTAAAAGATTTTCTACAAGAAGACTTTCTGACTACCAAGTGTTTGAAGAAATATCAAGAAGAGGAAAAGCTAGAGCTTCACCATTACAAGCACCACCATAAGAAGAGAATATGCAAGAAACTCCAATAACATCATTGAAGATTTGAAGGAGAAAACTACTCAAATTTGGTTAAGCAATTTTATGCAAAAATGGATCCTCTTTGCATAGAATGCTTAAGTTAAGGAATAGTGGTCGTATGTTCTATTTCACTTTCGTTGATGGTAACTAAAAGATCTCTACCGTTCATTGGAGGCGAGATGATGTTTTGCGAAGGTTTGACATTCCTTTTGGCAAAGATACTGAAGGTAATATGGAAGTAAGATTTGTTATGGTTTGAGTAAAGACCCGGCCCAACCTGCGAGGTATTGTCCGCTTTGGCCCAAAGGCCTCACAGATTTGCCCTTCCCAAAAGGCGCCTCAAAAGTTTGGGTTGGATCTCTATATATAAACCACAATAGATCCTCACATCCTCATGATGTGGGATCTTGGGGCGTCACAATCTACCCCCCTTATAGGCTTGTCGTCCTCGACAATCCCACACAATCACAATCACCAGGACCCACCGGGCGCCGGGATTCTAGAGGTGGCTCCCACCGCACTCCCACGCTGTAGCACTTAGCTCCCACTACATGCCCGGTTAAAGCTCTGATACCAACTGTAGAGACCCGGCCCAACCTGCGAGGTATTGTCCGCTTTGGCCCAAAGGCCTAACGGATTTGCCCTTCCCAAAAGGCGTCTCAAAAGTTTGGGTTGGATCTCTATATATAAACCACAATAGATCCTCACATCCTCATGATGTGGGATCTTGGGGCGTTATATAAACCACAATAGATCACCACATCCTCCTGATGTGGGATCTTGGGACGTCACAGTTTGGGAATCAACAAAGGAATGAGATGAGAACTTTTATGAGTCGTATAGAAAATGCCATAAGGAGACCAAGAAGAGGCTGTTAGCTCTTTTTGATTGGCACTTATGTGTTTGCATTTTACATGACATTGCATTGCATCTTTATCTTTATTATTGTTTGCTCTTGTACTTTGTTTGTTTTCTTTGCTTTTATGGATCTTAATTATGACTTATATGCTACGAATGCTATGATTGATGCTTTGAATTGCTTGAATTACTTGATTGGGTCGACATTGTCTTTGTGAGTCAAGTCTTTCATTAGCTCATCTATTTTTAAAACCACGCTTATTACACATTTGCATTCACATGATTTTTCCAAAAATTTCAAAAATTCAAATTTTTTATATTTTGTTAAAATTCACATGTACATTTATTGAGGACAATGTGTCATTTAAGTGTGGAGGAGAGAGTCTACATAAATCCATGATTTTTCAAAATTTTTGACTAGAAATGAATTCTTCAAAATTTTTCAAGAAAATTTAAAATGATTTTTGAGTATTTCTTAACAATTTTAGGTTTAATTTCCAAGAGTATAGTCTTGTTTGATTTAGTTTTGTTTAAATACATTGGAAATATTTTTCAAATTTTCTCATGCAAAATTTCATTCTTTGATTGATATGCAATTGATATGATTTTTCATACCTTATTTCTAATTGAGAAGGTATTACTTCTAAAATTTGCTTAGTTACCCTTTCGAGGCGAAATATATATACATGCTTATTTGACTTTTGGTATTCATTGAATTGAAAATTCATGCATTTAGGATTTAGCTACTTTTAGCCTAAATAGCCAACCCTTTGAAAGACAATAGTAGTTAACCCTTTTGAGCCTTTAAATTAGCCTATTTTTCTTGTTAGCCACATTCACCCAAAGAACCTTTACCCTTTTAAAGAAAAACATGTTTCTCTTAACATTCTCTCATGATTAGTGAAGAATTGATTTGTTACACTTTGGTTCTTGATGAGACTATAAGAAGAATAAGTGTGGGGGGATTTACTACTACAAGTGTTCCCTTGCTTTCATGGAGTCAAGTGATTACTCAATTGTCATTCAAAGTAAGGGAAGGTGATTCTTCATTTAAAAAAAAAAAAGAATAAAGTATAAGGGAGAAGAGACATTAGTAAACTTAGTAAGATTTCCAATAGTTGTCCCCTTGATAAAACAAGTGAAAAGAAAAGAATGAAAATGATCCTGAACTTGTATGACTTTGAAGTATTTCAGAAAATGAAGTTATTTTCAATGAAGGAAGAAGAAAGTGTAGTTTTTCTTAATTCAATAGTGGGTTTTTCAAGTTACATCTACCCATATCATTACTTCACTTTTCTTGAGATTTTCTTTGATATATCCCTATCATTTCTTTGTTAATCTACTTCACCCTTTAGCCCCATTACAACCCTTGATATGCATTTCAATTCAGTGTGTTCTAAATTTCTTATTAAGTATGATCATTAGTGGAGATTGGATGACTATGCAAACATATGGTAAGTCTATCTTATCAAAATCATAAAAAGTGTATTTATATGTTTTTCCAAGGTATGTTGATCTTAGAAATTGTGTTGATTGATTGGACTGATTTTTGTATGGTTTATTTGAAGTCTATGGCCTTTGTATTTCTACTAACCTTAATTTTGCATGATTAGAAATCGTAGATTAAATTCTTTTGTTGTTAGGAGATCTCTCTCTTTTCTAAAAGTCTAATTTCTCTAGTCACTTATCTTTTGTTTTTTTTTTTAAAAAAAAGAAGCTATTTTAAGCCTAGATTTGTCTAAAATTTGTTTTGTTTTAAATTCTAACCTAGTGTCTATCGAGTCAGTTTTCAACATGTTTGTAGGTGTCGTCCTAGTTAAGTAAACCCCCAGGTGACTATAACACCTCCAGTGTAACGTACATTGGTTGAAAGGCTTGTGTCACATGCTAAGTGACGTCGTACACCTACGAAAGTGGAATCTTTATTTGCATTAGTTTAGGTTTAGTTACTCTTAGTTTTTTTTTCTTAGGTTTTATGCACTAGTTTGCTAGGGACTAGCAAAAAGTTTAATGTGAGGGGAAATATGATCGAGCCAAAATTAACCCTATTTTTATGATCATTTTCCTATACTTTTTGGTATTTTTATGTATGATTATGCTCTATTTTGCAAGTATTTGCGATTTTAGGTCTTGAAGAGAAGAAAAGTGGAAACTTGTTGTTTTTCACTATTTTTGAGCTACTTTAATGACTTTTTACACAAAAATGGACATAACATTTTTGAGTAAAGATTTGGAGATTTGAAGTTCGTGATTGAAGACCAATTGGAGTCAATTTTAAGTCATAAAGATCATTGAAGGAAGATTCCAAGGTGAAGAACGAAGGTCGAGTTCAATCAAAGAAGGAAAGAAGCCATGTCATGATCCTGTCGACATGGGCCCTAAGCCATTCTACATGGGCGCATGACCAAAACCAGTTGGGCCTCCAGCTGGAGTCGGGATGCCCTATGCTGCGCGCCCTAGCCCCTTGCAGATGGTGATGATGCTTCCTACTCCTAGTTGGATTTGGATTCTGCGCAGTCTTTGTAAATCAGCCATAACTTTTGATTCATACCTCCAAATGAGTTGATTCAAAGTGCGTTGGAAAGAAGACTCAGAGATCTACAACTTTGCTTTGAAACTTGAAGCCAGTTCTACCATCTTCAATTCCGAAATTGCCCCTAAATTTTCTGCACGATATCAGTTTTCGGCCCAAGTATGATTTTCACCTAAATTCAGCCCAAGGAGACTTTCAATTCGACTTGGAGACCAAGTTAAGTGCTTAAACCTTCATATACCTTGTTGATACCAATCCTAAGTCTACTTGAAGTCTTAGACAGTCCCCTATAAATACCAACCTTATGTTGAACCCTAGATACAATTCTTCTTCTTCTTTTTCTTAGAAAATAGTTTTAGCTTTAGGTTTTCTCCTTGAGAGAGGAGGGTTTCGACACATCTCTCTTTGGAGAGAGGGGTGCGATACCCTTTGCTAGCCGCCTAAGAGATGATTATCATCTTATTTTTGTAAGTTTTCTTAAGTTTCTCATGGATTCCAAATCCATGAGTAGCTAAATTCTTAATACTTATTTTCCTTTGGTGAATTCAATCAATTTATAGTGAGACTTGTGTGCTTATAATTTAATATTTGTTCTTGATTAAATATGTTATTAATCTCTTTTTTTATTATGATCTTGATTATTATTGATTTATGCGGCCATTATTGAGATAATAGGATAGATCTATAGTTAAATCAAGGTTAGAACGACCAATTCAAGTTTGATTATTTGGTAACAAATTGGATGACACGACCCATGGATTCAATGAGATTAATAAATCTTATTTAGAACTACGCCGACCCAGCTAGGAAAGAATAGATTTGGTTATACTTGATATGCATGTGTGAATAATTGTTCTTAATGCTTTGTTCTTAATGATTTTTAAGCCTTCAAGTGCACATGAATAGTTAAGAATAAAAGGGATATTTAAAGCCTTCCAGTGGTATTCTTATCTAAACTATATGTTAGGGATTTTTCTCTAGACCAATTGTTTAATTGAGAGTTATTAGAATAAAAGTTCGCTGATGTTTTACATGATGCCTAAAGTCTTTGGTTTGAAGGTATCATTGGCGTAAAATTGATCTTGCTTGTTTTGATAATTAGAATATTAAATTTATCTTTTAAGTCAAGGATCCATAGTTTTATTGATTGATTTCTACCATTGGAAAGGAAAAATGCCTTTTAATTATTGTATTCTTAAGTAATTGCCATAGTTTAGTTTAATTTAATTTAGCTTTATTGTTTTCTTTGTAATTGGTAGTTTTAATCCTCTTTGCTTTTGAGTGATCTTAGAAAGGTTTTGTTTTTTATATCTGCTTCATCCTTCTCTGTGGAATTCGACCCCTACTTGCCCTAACTACTTAGAAAGGATTTGTGGGGATTATTTTAGGATAGCAAGTATTTGATTGGGTCTGACCTAGTGACCATAATATGCTTATGAGCAAGAAGGTAATGACGGAGCTTCTATGTGGCACGAACAAGAGATAAGCAGTGTTTCTCCATCGGCAAGTAATTCAACTCACTGTCGTGCAAGCACCTACTTAGATAGTAAACAGGTTTTTCCATAGTCTCCACCACTTGCACCAACAATCACCCTACTGATTCGTTGGTGGGGATCAAATACAACATCATCGGTTGTCCTTTGATAGGAGGTCTCATGGTAGCTGGAGCAGTGAAAATATCTTTGACCTTTTCAAAGGCTTTCTATTGAAAATTTCCCCATCTGAAAGTAACTACCAATTGTTAATCATAATTAATGAGCTTAATTCAACATTAAGAATACAATAAAATGGTTAATCAAATTAGGTGGCCAATCACACCTAAATGAAAAAGATTGATGGCGACTCCTTTCCAATGCATTTGGCACTCAAGTCTCGCGATTTGTACACTATGACAGCTTGGCAACTCCACTGGGGACCCATAAAGAGTCAAGCCATGAATAATTAAACATTAACTTAAGTCTTTATAAAATTACTTCAAATCCTAAAAATTTATTTGTTTGTCTTGCATTCATATTGCATTAGCATATGTGTTGTCGTCCCTGATAGAGGAAGTGGTGTACCTATACTCTCGTTAGGTTTTACATCTGCAATGGTTAGGGAATCACTACCAATCAAATTGAACCCATTCCGTTTGTACCATGTGGTGGGTAAGAAATGAGGGGTGCCTTGTAGAAGGAACAATTTGGGAACCTTTAGGATAAACCAAACCATACATATCGAAAACTCAAGTCAACCTTAGGTAAAGCCATATCTAGCGGTGGTACCTTTATTAGGGGCATATCATTATAATTTTGTTGTTGTTGTGGTATTTTATTATGAACCAACTTTATATGTTCTCTCTTTTTCATTTCACGCATTTGCACCATGAAGAACATTTGCATCATGTAGGTTGCATAAGCGAAATTTGCTATGTTAAAATATATGCATTTTTATTCTATGATAATGGCAAAGTGTGTGTTTATCAAACATTAAATGAAAGTTCTTAGAGATTAATGTCATTAAGTGAGTTAGTTTTAAGAATTCTTTTTCCATGATCTTACCTCTACTATCAATGATTTAGTGGTACGTTCATAAAAATCATCGTCATAAAGAAAAGATTTGATAATGACAGAGTGAGTAGTTGGAAAATCTTGGAATTTTAAAGTTGGTTGAAATTAATGTTATTAAGTGAGTTAATTTTTAAAAAATTTTCTTTCATGATCATGCATTTACTTTTTATACATTTAGTAAAACGTGCATACGTGAACATATATTTAGCAATACATTCATTTATGAGCATATTAGTCATAAATAAGAGATCTTATAATGACAAAGTGTGTAATTGTCAAATCTAGAAATTTTTAAAATTACTTCAAATTAATTTCAGTAAGTGATTTAATTTTAAGAATTTCTACTTCAATGCATAATTACAAGTGTCCTGATACCTAATTTATAGTTAAAAGGTTCAAGAATAGCTTCAATCGCTAAGCATCCCTACAATACTCGATTGAAGAAACGAACATTGGCAGAAAAGCAAGACGCTAGAATAGACTGTTTGGAGAAATCGAGTGATGAGATGAAATGATGGCTAGGTTTGTTAAGGAGAATGGAAAAGATACACCAGAGGCTTCTGCACCTGAGGTAACTCCCGTATATTGTCCTAGCCCCTCATTGTCGCAACGTGCCGGGACCGGGGAACTATCTAAGTTCTTACGGGGAGTCGCCACTAATCTTTTTTACCTATGTGTGATTAGCCACCTAATCGATTATTAGGTCTAATACTAACCTATGCTAGGCAAAGGTGGTACTAAACCTAATAAGGTCTGCTTAACCAGAGCCTACGGTTCGGGAGTCGGGTACGCGTGGGGAAGGATTAGCACCCCCACAACGCCCGTCGAAACAACGGCACTGATTGGTCTAGAATTAACTATGGGTCTCTATCGTCGGTTGTTCCTATTCTTAAGCCTATTCATGTCCGATATTATCATTCATAGTCTTTAAACGAGTTATAATCGACCTTAATTAGTTCCCTATTTAGCCCAAATTGTTTATTTTGTTTTTACTTAATTATCCGGATTAAGCCGATGTTACTATTCCTTTTATTTTGACTTAATTCTCTTTAGATTAAGCCGTCTTATTATTCCCTTCTTTTATTGACTCAATTTTTATAAATCAAGCCCTTTTATTGTTTTACTTAATCTCTTTTTGGATTAAATTCTTTATTGACTTCAATTAATTACCCTGAATTAAGCCTGTTATTGACTCCACTTAATTACCCATAATTAAGTCCCTTTATTGACGCTACTTAATTACCCTGAATTAAGTCCCTTTATTGACGCTACTTAATTACCCTGAATTAAGTCCCTTTATTGACGCTACTTAATTACCCTGAATTAAGTTCCTAACTTGACTTAATTGCCTTGAATTAAGTCCCTGACTTGACATAATTTCCTTCCTTGAAATTAAATCCTTAACTCTACTTAATTCCCTTCCTTGGAATCAAGTCCTCTACTTAATTTCCTTCCTTGAAATTAAGCCCTTTCCTCTACTTAATTCCCCTTCTTGGAATTAAGTCCTTAACTCTACTTAATTTCCTTCCTTGAAATTAAGTTCTTTGTCTGATCTCACTTAATCATCTTTGGATTAAGTCTCTGCTGACTTTACTTAATTCTTGTGAAATTAAGTCTTTGCTAATTTTACTTAATTACCCTGAATTAAGTCTGTGCTTGTCTTTACCTAATTTCCTTCCTTGAAATTTACTCTGTGCTTATCTTTACCTAATCTCCTTCCTTGGATTAAGTTCTTTATTGACTCCACTTAATTACCCTGAATTAAGCATGTTATTGACTCCACTTAATTATCCATAATTAAGTCCCTTTATTAACGCTACTTAATTACCCTGAATTAAGTACCTTTATTGACGCTACTTAATTACCCTAAATTAAGTCTCTTTATTGACGCTACTTAATTACCCTGAATTAAGTTCCTAACTTGCCTTAATTGCCCTGAATTAAGTCCCTGACTTGACTTAATTTCCTTCCTTGAAATTAAGTCTTTAACTCTACTTAATTCCCTTCCTTGGAATCAAGTCCTCTACTTAATTTCCTTCCTTGAAATTAAGCCTTTTCCTCTACTTAATTCCCCTTCTTGGAATTAAGTCCTTAACTCTACTTAATTTCCTTCCTTGAAATTAAGTCTTTGTCTGATCTCACTTAATCATCTTTGGATTAAGTCTCTGCTGACTTTACTTAATTCTTGTGAAATTAAGTCTTTGCTAATTTTACTTAATTACCCTGAATTGAGTCTGTGCTTTGCCTTTACCTAATTTCCTTCCTTGAAATTTAGTCTGTGCTTATCTTTACCTAATCTCCTTTCTTGAAATTAAGTTTGTGATTACTTTTACCTAATTTCCTTCCTTGAAATTAAGTCTGTGCTTTACTTTACCTAATTTCCTTCCTTCAAATTAAGTCTGTGCTTACTTTTACCTAATTTCCTTCCTTGAAATTAAGTCTGGGCTTTACTTTACCTAATTTCCTGCCTTGAAATTAGTCCTTTAACTGCTTTTACTTAATTTCCCTGAATTAAGTCCTTTGACTGTGTTTTCTTAATTTCCCAGAATTAAGCCCTTTAACTGTCTTTACTTAATTGCCCTGAATTACTTAATTACCCAGAATTAAGTCCTTTAACTGCTTTTACTTAATTTCCCTGAATTAAGTTCTCTGACTGTGTTTACTTAATTACCCTGAATTAAGTTCTCTGACTGTGTTTACTTAATTTCCCTGAATTAAGTTCTCTAACTGTGTTTACTTAATTACCCTGAATTAAGTTCTTTAACTGTGTTTAATTAATTTCCATGAATTAAGTTCTTTAATTGTGTTTGCTTAATTTCCCTGAATTAAGTTCTTTAACTGCTTTTACTTAATTGCCCTTAATTAAGTTCTTTAACTGCTTTTACTTAATTTCCCTGAGTTAAGTTCTTTAACAACTTTTACTTAATTTCCCTGAGTTAAGTTCTTTAATTGCTTTTACTTAATTTCCCTGAGTTAAGTTCTTTACTGATTACCCTGAATTTTGACTGACTATGTTTACTTTTCTTAATTACCCTGAATTAAGATTTTGACTGACTGGTTACTTTTCTTAATTACCCTGAATTAAGATTTTGACTGTACTTTCTTTTCTTAATTACCCTGAATTAAGACTTTACTCTTCTTAATTGCCCAACTTAGGACCTTGACTGTACTTTCTTTTTTTAATTACCCTGAATTAAGACTTTACTCTTCTTAATTGTCCAACTTAGGACCTTGACTGTACTTTCTTTCCTTAATTACCCTGAATTAAGACTTTACTCTTCTTAATTTCTCTTAAATATACTGAATTAAGGTTTTAAATATGCATATGATGCATGTATTCCAATTTAATCATGTTTTACCAAGCATTTATACGAGAGGCATTACTTGGGCACCTTCCACCTGATTGGTAAGACTCCCAATTTAATACCTCAAGCCTAGGAAACCCGGGTTGAAATGGACTAACTCTGTCTACATTTCAACCGATTATTCCATCACCGGTGTCATTTTATTTTTCTCAAATGGGCATAGCATCAACAACATTTAAGGAAATGCATATGATTGAGCTAACCTAACCTTTTTCTCTTTTTGATTATCTTATATTGAATCTGATTTACTAATTTAAATCAAATTTACTTAATTAATTAATTAATTAATTAATTAAAAAGGAACTCTAAACAAATAAAGCCTAAGTTCAAATACATAAAAGACCACACAAAGCCCAAATGTAAAAAAAAAAAAATTAAAGCCCAAGTGATATTACCCAGTTGAGGTGGGCCAAATGGACCGGATTGGACAGGTTGGGCTAAGCGGGCCATCAAGCTAGATATGGATCCGGGTCGGGTCTCGTACGGATGGGTATAAAAGCCCTCTTTTTCTCCCTTTTCTTCAAATCCTCTCTTCTCAGTTGAAACCCTAGCCGCCACTGGTTCTCTTGCCTGAAATCGCAACCACCACCTAGACCTCTATGAGCCGCCGCGCCGTCGTCGGAAATGATCACCATTGGAGCTCAAAATTTGCAGATTAACCCTTCCCACTTTCCTCTTCTCGATTCTAGCCATAAATCTTTGAAATCAAGATTTGCTCTACCCGAACCTTAAACCGCAACTCCGATTCCCTGTCAGATGGGTTTCAAACCCAACTCCGTTACTTCACGCTCTGGTGGCTACCCTTTCATCGAATATTCAAAGCCTAACCACCTAATCCTGATATCTCCGATATTAACTTTCACATTTTCCCCTTCTTAATCCTGACCACCTATCCTCTAAGTTTTCCCCAAATCTTCATTCAAACCTGAAAGTCCCAAAATTTAGATCTATAAACCCTAACTCCCAATTTTGACAACATTTTCTCTCTCTAAACCCCCCTATTCTTGGAAGACAATAAGCCTATTTATAGGCCTCAAGTGAGAGGGTCAGATCTACGGCTCCCGTTTTCTTCTTAATTTCGAATTTTTCCTTTTCTCTCGAATAATCCCTGACTTTGTTTCCATCTGGTGCAAGTGATTTCCGGGAAGCTGCCTATTTCGTCCTGTTGTATCAGTTGTTAGGAGGAGATAAGATCTGAGTTGTACATGGGGTGAGTCACTCCTCTGTTTTAAGGATACTACCTGGTTTGGCGCAAAACCACTACGATGCGCTGGCCATGCTCTTCTCCCTAACGCGTTTTTCCTTTTGTCCTTCTCGGTAAGTCTTATTCTCTGCTTTGCACTGATTATGAGCTTATTTCGTTTTCTTGGGTCAATTTGCTCTCAACCCTTTATTTTCATGATCAATTTCATCAAGTGGTTGTTGATGGCTTGTTCTTTGTTTGAGTGTATTTTGTCCTGCTTGAATTCCGCCATATTGGATCTCTACTGAAAACGGGAGCAAGCTATGTCTCTCTCCCTTTTATAGTCGGAATCGCGTGTGTTTCTTTTGGATAAGCCTTGTTGCTCTTGACATGATCCTGATCTCTGCTTGTACTCTGTATTTCGATCCTGTGGCTATCACTGCTTGTTTATTATTGAGTCTTTTTATTCCCTTGTATGTGATCTGGATTGTGTGTGAACCTCCATGGTATGTCATCAGATTTCGTTTGTATGGTGAACCTTATCATTTTGGTCCTGAACCCTTTGACGTGGTGTTGACCCTGGCATTGTCTTATTTTCTATGTTGGCTTTCTTGATGTTTCTGGCGCCAATTAAAGCCTGCCACATCAGCAGCTGGTCCCTGTTGGCTTATGGATTTGCCTTTTATCTACTTTTTACTGCCTTATTTTCCGCTTTTCTTAAGGTGTAACTGTTTTCCATAAATGATCATGCTAATTGGCCTGCTGTGATGATCTTGCCAATGAAGTCACCCCTGTATTCTAGTAAAACGCACATCCCTGAATGGATAAAGTCATTGTTATTTAACCTTGCTTGCTGCACTATGCTTTATTCACTGCCTTTGCGACTTGTTGTCTGTTTTGACTCTTGCATACTGCTTAAGGCATGTGTTGATGACTGCTTGCTTGGGTTTTCGGCTACTGTTGCTTTCTTAGCATGGTTTGGAACCTTCTGAGACCTGAGTCTTCATCTCACTTCTCGGATCCTAGGTTGATGCATACATTGAAACTTCCCCAGGCCTTACTCTTTCTATCTCGGCCCCTTTTTTTTTTGAATGTTTCTTGCCATATTTGCTGCTCCATTGTGTCATGATATGCATCGTTGCCTTTGTTCATTGCTGTCATCCTGTATTGACATCGTTAATTGAGTTGTTCTGCCTATTCATCTTTTATTTTTACTTTGTGGCCGTAAGAGATCATGGTGTGCACTAACTAATAGTGCATCACCATAAGCCTGGGGAACACAATCTTTTGCCAATTTTGCAGTTTCCTCCTGTTGTGTAAGGACCTGGTCTTCGAGAAAAATGTACAGAGGCATAATGCAAGAAATGGAAAATGCTAATGTAAACGCCCCTGTTATGTACTTTCTAAAGTCTGTAAACTAATGTATAAGAAGTGGAATCCTTATTGTATCAGGATTTTTTCCAATTTCCCTTTTTGTGTATTGGTAGCTTTTTTAATATGTAGAACTCTTTTTATTCAACAATCGGCAAGGAAATGATATTAATTCTTTAAATGCAAACCTAAAGTCTATATGCAAGCTCAATATTCCAATGCAAGCCCAACATGAACCCTAATAAACAAATGGGCTATTTCTAAAACCAATAATCCCATTAAGAGTAGTCTTAGCTTAAATACTTAATTCTTCTTTATTAAGCAATTTTCTTTATTAACCAATGTAAATATGATATGCACTATGTAATATGCAAGCATCAAATGTGAAGACATGTAGAAGTGAATAATGAAGAATGCAAGATGCAATCGTATAATGCTGAGAAGAAAATATATTTTTGGTTTTTTTGAATGCAATCTACCAAAGAATGAATGTTAAAATGAATATGCTAATTAGTAATTGACCCACTTTGACCAAAATGCCTCTTGGCGACCCTAATGTAAATTAAGCAACAATTCATTATAATTTAAAGGATATGGTTCGAAAACGGGTGTCTACACTCATGTAGCTTCTACTTCCAAGCCAATAGTCATTCCTGATCAAGAGAAGGCCAATGAAAGGGGCAATGGCTTAGGAAATTTGAGAACAACAAGCGCTAAATAACATAAATGAAAGGTTGCGAGAATTGGAATGAGTCTCAGCATATGGATCTATGGATGTGTCTAAATTGACTTTGGTGGAGGGATCGGTGATCCCACCAAACTTCAAGGTGCCTGAGTTTGAGAAATACAATGGTATGAAATGTCCGAGGGAACATCTGATTAGTTATACTCGGAAGATGGCTGCTTATAAGGATAATGAAAAGATGATGATTCACATATTCCAATATAGCTTAACTAGGTCAGCTGGCAAATGGTATAACAAGCTTGAGCATCATCATATTCGTTCATGGCAAGATCTAGGTAAAGCCTTCATTGCAAAATTTAAGCATATGTCTGAACTAGTCCCTAATCGGTGGAGCTTGCAAGCCATGGAGAGGAAGCCAACATAGACTATCACTAAGTATGCCCAACGATGGAGGGATGTGACATGTCAAGTTAATCTTGCAATTAGTGATAAAGAGCAAGCCAAATTGTTCATTAATACCTTCAAACCTTCGTATTATGGCTACCTGTTGTCTGGTATCACTAAGGATTTTGCTGATTTGGTAGTGTTGGGTGAGATGATAGATATCTCCATTAAGAATGGCAAGCTAGAGGAAGGAGAAGGTGCAAGCAACAAAAAAATCAGAGAACAAAGAAGAAAGGAGATGTCCAAGCGACATTCCAAGATGGACAAAATTTTAACCAATCTAACCAATTCCTTGGACCATACCCAGCTTACCAAAACTTTTACCAAAACCTACACCAAAGGCCTCCAAAGCCCTATCCTTATATGCACCCATCCGCAAACAATATAAGTCCAAGATATTCTTTTGGATTGCCCCGTAAACGTGTGCAATCTCTAACCCAAATTGCAAATCAAGGAGGGTCACAAAGAGCCTTTAGCACTTTCAGAAAAAGAGCACCCGTTGACCCTATCCCTATGTCCTATACTAAACTATACCCTCTGCTACTACGGAAAAATTTAGTCACTCCCATATAATTCAAGGTCTCGTTGCAACCACCTTATCCAATATGGTATGATGTGAATACTACATGTGCATTTCATTCCAAAGGACAGGGGCAAACACTAGAGAATTGCACCTATCTTATGTATAAGGTGCAAGAATTGGTAAGAGAGGGACAAGTTAGTTTCGAAGGACAGGATCAACCAAATGTGTGAAACAACTCGTTGCCAAATCAAGATAAGCTAGCAACCAATGCTACATTAGGGGATACAACTTGTTACGTCAAGAGAAGCTTGAGTGAGGTCGCCACTCCTTTGAGTATGGTATATAGGGCGTTGTTGAAGGTGACATGATAAACCCTTTAAGACAAGGATCAGAGGATTATGGTGAGAATGAAGGGTGTTGCCTTTAACATGGGGAAAAAGGTCATGTTATCCAGGAATGTGAAGATTTTTGGTGCAAGTTGCAAAACATGATGGATTCTTCTTTGATTGAGTTCTATGTGGAAAAAGAAGAAGTTTTAATAAATGTGGCGGACAGTGAAGAAGTCTTATTGAATATGGCTTGTGTCGAGGGAAAAGAGCCGAGGATGAAGGAAATGAGGAACCCTCACCTTTATGAGACATCTCTATCTGCTGGATTTGTGAAGCCTAGTCAGATGATGGAGGGAAGTATGAAAGATTTGTCAGTCAATATGCTAGAAGATGGCGATGCTGGAACAAGTGGCCAAGACTGAATTTTTTACTTGAAGACCACTGTGAACAGTTGGGAAGTCATGGAATGGCCTATTTCCATGGATACAATGTAATTTGTTGAATGTTTTCTTGGGTTATTTTAAATTTATGGAACTCTTTCGTGGGTTTTTTTATTTTTTATCATGCACTTTATAATAAAGGAAGAAAGTTTATGTATGGTGTTTTAACTTTTTTCAATAAAATGGTCGAATGCAATGCATTATGATTCTCCATCAAAATTTCTTTGTCTATAATTTATATTCATTTTCATTCCATATTCATTAATGTTATTTACATATATATCCTATATCTCTAATTGGTGAATGTAAAGACAATACAAATTATTAACATGGATCTGTTTTTGGAAAATCTATGAATATTGATGAACTTGATGACGAAGATGACCAAACTCTTCCCTCTGATTTGATGAGGTTTATTGAACATGAGGAGAAACAAATTGTGCCCAACCCACAGAACTAGTCAAATTGGGATGTGAAGGAGAACAAAATGAGTTAAAAATGGTACTTCCTTCACTAGTTCAGAAAAACAACAGTTAGTGGGTTTGCTCTAAGAATATGTGGATGCTTTTTGATGATCATGCCAAGATATGCTTGGATTGGATACAAATGTTGTGGTTCACAGGGTGCCAATAAATTTTGAATTCAAACATTTTCAACCAAAACTAAGATTGATAAAGCCAGAAATGTTAGTTGAAGAAAAAGGAAGGGAAAAATAAGCAGTTGGATACAAGTTTTCTAGAAGTAGCTAAATACCCGGAATGGGTGGCAAACTGATCGGTCGTCAGCAATCATAAAAATAATCCCCACAATAACCTAACTAAGTAGATAGGGCAAGCAGGGGTCGAATCCCACAGAGAAGGGGAATAAACTTATTCCAAAGAATAAATCTTTTCTAGAATTTAGTTTTAAAACAAAAACCAGGGGATTTAACAGATTAATTATAAAGAAAACAATTAAACTAAAAACAAAGCAAAGTAAATTAAACATATATCTATGACAATTTATAAAGAAAACAATAATTAAAAAGGCATACTTCTTCTCCGATGGTAGGAATCAATTAAATTAACTATGGATCCTTGATTTTAAAAGATGAATTCAATATTTAATTCTCAATGATAACTGGTCTAGGAAAACTCTAACATGTATATTAGATAATATTTCCCTTTTGAGGCATAAATTATCCCTATTATTCACTTAGCAATTGATTTCCCTTTTGAGGTTAAAAACTACTAAGGAACAAAGCAATAAGAGCAAGTATTTTTTTTTTCACACATGCATAACAAGTAAAACCAGACAACAAGCAAATAAATCGGTCATTGGTTAACTCGCCCCATTGGACGCTTCTTAGGCTAGTCTCCAATTTGTTACCACACAATCAAACCTGAATGGTTAGTTCTAAGCTTGATTTAACTGTAGATCAATCATGTTACCTCTTTACTAGCCAGTTTAAATCACTAACAATCAAGATCATAAAATAAAACAGAGACTCGTTTACTATCTATCAAGAACAAACATCAAATTATAAGCACATAAATCTCACCATAATCAATTGATTGAATTCACCAAAGGATAAGAAGTATTAAGAATTTAGCTACTCATAGATTAGGGAAAATCCATGAGAGACATAAGAAAACTTACAAGAATTGAAGGTTGAAATCCTCCCTTGCAAACCCTAGAGATATCGCACCCCTCTATGTAAAGAGAGGGTGTTGACTCTCCCTTCTAGAACTAGAGAAAAGAAAACTAAAGTATTTTCTAAGAAAAAGAAGAATAAGACTTGTGTGATCTATATCCCTCTAGGGTTACATAAGGTGGCTATTTATAGTGGACTAATTAGACTCCATATAGACTTAGGAAAGGGTCTAAGACGGTTTAGAGGCTAACTTGGTCTCCAAGTTGGCTTAAAAGTCTTCCTAGAGCCGAAATCCAAGTAAAAATAGGACTCTAGAAAATTTTGGAATCGCACAGTAATTTCGGGCTTGCAGATGATAGAACTGGCATTGGGCTTCAAAGGAAAGTTGTAGACCTCAGAATTAGCTTTCCAACGGCTACTCACGGGCCTAAAACGTACATCTGAGCAGAAAGTTATGGCCTTTTTACCGAGACTGCGCTGAAACCTAATCCAACTAGGACTATAATCGGGAAATTGCGGGAATTGGATATTTCCTTGAATATATGCGGCACAAATTGAGACTTTAACTCCAATTGTGGGCTTATATGCGCTGTGTATTATTCCATATAAAATATCTAAAATTTCATAGCTTCTGGGCTTCTTCAGGGCTTGTCTTCAATCCTTTGCAATTAAAGCTCCAATCTTCAATTCTTGCTTCTTGAAATAATTCTTCAAATTATCTTCAATAAATCTTCAAACACGAACTTTGAATCTTCAAATCTTCACTCCAAATTGCTAAGTTCATATTTGAGTAAAAAGTCATCAAAATAACTCCAAAAGGAGTGAAAAACAACAAGTTTCCACTTTTCTTGTCTTCAAGACCTAAAAACACAAATACTTATAAAATAGTTTAAAAATACACATAAAAATAGTAAAAAGCATAGGAAAATGATCATAAAAATAGGATCTTTTTTGGCTCGATCATAATTTCCTTCACACTAAACCTTTGCCAGTCTCTAGCAAACTAGTGTAGAAAACTATGAAAAACAAAAATAAAGACTAACTAGACCTAAATTTATGCATGAGAATTAAATCTATGTTCAAATCTTTTGAAAAAGCTTTGAATGCATACACATATCAAGGATCAATTCAATCATGAAATCAGAATAACAAAGAATAATAAGAGTATTCAATTCAAAGGATCAATAAATAGCAAGCATCTTTATTCTTAAGTAACCATAATCAAAGTAGTTCTAATCACTTATCATTCATCACATCCTATAATTACTTCTTCCTATAAGCTTATGTCTTCATATTTATCTCCATTACTCAAAGGAATGCATATCATGGATACAAATCAAGGGTTTTCGTGGGTTATAATAATTTTCAAAGGGTAATTATTTTTAAGAAAATTGAGGTTACTAACCTCGAAGTGTTCATGATTAGGGGTTACTAACGCCCTTTATTTTTTATTTTGAGGCTACTGGCACTCTAGAGGGACCCCCTCTATTTTTTTAAATGAGGGACAATATTTCTGCAATTCCATGCCTCTTATCCTCTTTCCAAGGGTTACTAACTCTTTTTGTTTTAGAAAAGAGTGACAACAATGGATAAGTTTTTTTTTTAACAGAAATACCTCTTCTCCTCTTGCATGAAAACACTTCTTTTTTATATATATATGAAAATATTTTTTAACTACTCTTTTATATGAATAGTCCCCCACACTTATTCTTGACATATCCATAACATACTTTCATAAGTGTAATTTCAATCAAAATTAAACACAAGTTCTAGAAATAGGTAATCATAGAAGCAATAAATAATAAGTTTTTATCACAAACTCTAATTATACCTAATTCTAAGAAATAAGATAACATGCTATAAATCAATTAATGAATAAAACATTCTTGAAAATTCTAAGCATTATCATTCATAATCAAATCAATTTCTCAATATATGCATGAAAAATTCAAAATTTTCGAAAAATTTTCCTGAAATATGCATGTAGACTCTCTCCCCCACACTTAAAAGACACATTGTCCTCAATGTAAATAGACATATGCTTATAAGTGCGATAATCATAGCATATAAACAACAAAGATAAATATGATATGCATGTGCTTTTCAATTTAAACCCTAATTAACCTACATGCGATTCATATCAAGGAAAAAGCAAAACAAAACAATAATCAATCAAAGCATTGCAAGAAAAACTAAATGGAGATAAGGTTTAAGAAAACTTCTCTATTGGCTCCATTATCGAATCCTTGCAGTTGTAGTTGTAAGCTCCTTTTGCTTCATCTTGGTATGAAATCCTAAAAGGAAAAATAAACTAAAATATTGGGTTGCCTCCCAATAAGCGCCTTTCTTTAAGGTCTTTGGCTAGACTACCTTAAAGAAAATTATTCTTCAAGGGTGAAGGAACTTTGGATGTATTCCTTCAACAAGTCCTCAATGACTTTATTCTCATCAATGATTTTGATAATTTCAAGTTGAATCTTTTCAAGGCTTGAAAATATCAAAGAACATAAAGCAGCACGATCTAGAAGTGGCGGCACGGTTGTGACTTGTGGTGGCATGGCTTAAAAAGCATTTGGCCGATAGTGGCACGGTGATGGCCGGTCCTAACTTGGTGAAGACTCGGGGTGATGCGACTGTGGTCGGCTGTGGAGCGGTGATGGCTGGTGGTAACTTGACCTGATGTGCAAGTGGAGCGGTGTTGGCTCGGTAGGGCGCATGAACTGATGCGGCAGTGGCCGGTGGTAGCCGGGTATAAGGTGCGGGCTGCCAGGTCATAACCAGGCTAGTTGCCTTTTGCAGCTCAGGCATGGCCGGTCCTGGCTGGGCTATGGCCGGTTGTTGCGATGCTGTGGCCTGGCTAGGTGCGCGGGTTGGCGCGGTATTGGCCGGTAATAGCCGGTCATAGGGTAGGGATGGCTGGGCCATAGTCGGGCCTGCTTGCTAGCATGGCTCGGTAGTAGCTGGGCAGTGGCTGGTCATACTTGCTCGATTTGCTCGATCATGGCCTTTGGCAGCTTTCTTCGATGCATCGACTTGCTTCTTCCCTTTTTGCATGGCTTCAAGCTTTGATTCCTTCTTGAGTGATTTAATACTTGGAATTAGGGAACTTAGCGTTTGAACGAAAGTTTCCAATACCAAATATACTGTTTATGGTGACCGATTCAACAGTAGAGTTGAAGTAAGGCTACCAACAACCTCTCGATCAGATTCTCTCAATCCTTGATAAAAGTATCGAACCAATCTCCCTTTGTCATAGCCATGATGAGGATGATCAGCACATAGCTTTTTAAATCCCTTCCAGTATTGAGAAAAACTTTCTTCCTTGCGTTGTTGAATGCTCCCAACTTTTACTCTATCTTATTAAACTGGATCTTACTTCTTAGTTGAAGGGTCTTCTTTTGCACCTTGCTTCACTTGATGGCTTGTCTTGTCAATCATCATGGTCGGTGGAAATCCTTGATTGTTATTGACTTCTAGCTTTGCTATTTCCTTTGGCTCTTCTCGATCTTTCTTCTTTCTAAAGCTAGGGGGTTCAATTGTTTTAGACAAAGCTTCCAATGCATCATAAGCAGAACCAGGAGTTCTATCAAACAAGGGAATCTCATCGATGCTATCCACAAGAATTTGATCATCCACTCCTAATCCTTGATAGAAGTATGTAATCAAAATTTGTTGTGTTATGCCATGGTGAGGGCAATTGGCACAAAGCATCTTAAATCTATCCCAAGCTTGGTAGAAATTCTCGTCCTTGGTTTGTTGAAAGGTTGCTATCCTTCGTCTTCCTTTGGAAATTTGAGCAGGCATTGTTGATGGAGATTCTTCACTTGCTTCTTTCTCAACCCATTTAGAGTTCGCAACACAAACAAAATCATTAGATTTTGATCAGACCAAAATTATGCATCTTTTTATGGTCATTTTCCTATGCTTTTTGGGTATTTTATGCTTGATTATGCCTTATATTTGGTATATTTGTGTTTATAGGTGTTGAAGAGAAGAAAAGTGCAAAATCATCATTTTTATATCTTTTTGGAGCCTTTTTGGATGATTTATGACACAAATATTTTCCAAGGACAATTTGGATGAAGAATGGAGCCAATATGATCTTGATTGAAGAGCTTGAAGAGTCAATTTTATCATCATAAGATTGATTTTCAAGAGTTTGAAGCAAAGGAGCAAAGTTGAATTTCAAGGCAAGAAGACATGTCAAATGGCGTTGAAGCACTGGAGCACATGGGGCGCGAGGCAAACCAGGTGGGGCGCCAAGCTTGCCGCATGGGCGCCAAGCTTGCCACATGGGCGCCCAGTGCCAGTCGGGCATGCCACCCAGCCACACATGGGAGCAGGCGACCTGGGGCCTAAGGTCAACACCCTGGGCAAACAAGCCATTGACATGGGCACCCAGGGGGAGTCGGGGCCAGCAGATGCGCGCGTGTCAGACAGCCACCGCGTCACTTCTTCTTGAAGCTTCTCCAATTCTTTCCAGATTTGGCGACCCTTCTGTATTTTGGCCATAACTTTTGATCCAGAGCTCCGTTTGAGGTAAATGAGTAGCCGTTGGAAAGCTAACTCCAAGATGTACAACTTTCGTGTTTTGGTCGAAGCCCAGTTCGGACTTTTTCATGGATGAAAATGCCCCTGAAGTCAGCGGACAGAAACTGTCGTGGGCCTTTCTTGCGGGATTGACCAATTTGAGCCTAAAATCCTATTTCGATTAGCTTGAAGACTTGGAGAGAAGCCCAGCACGTCCCTAGGGTTAGTTTAAGCCATCTAGAACTCTAAATTAAACCCTAGGCAGCCTCCTATATAAACCCTCTTATCCTAGAACCCTAGCAACACACTTACAACATCTCTTCTACAACTTTTCTTAGGGTTTGCGGTTTGGAGAGGAGGCAGCCGCCTCCTCTTCTTTTCCTCTTGGGTTTGTAAGTTTTCAATCTCTCATGGATTGGAAACTCCAATCCATGAGAGGTTAAACCTTTATACTTCTTTTCCTTAGGAATTTTTGATCAATAAATCTATGGTGAGACTTTTGTTCTTAATAATTTGATTTTTCTGTTTGAATACGTTTCTTATCCCTGTACTTCATCTTATGTGTTCATGTTTTGATAGATTTGGATGGCCACTTTATCTTGATAAGTATGAATGCTATTGTTAGATTCAAGTTGGCTTAAGTTAAGTTGATGTTGGTCACAAGTGACAATTGATCTAGAAGTTCTAGGTTCATTGGGATATCAAACCTTGTTGAAATCTTTAGGCCGAGATGGAAATTGATGTAGGCAAGTTTAGTTATGATTTATCAGACATGTGGATAATAAAATCTTAATGCTTGTGCTATGTTGAGGTGGTACCTAAAATAGTACATTAGGAATTGAATTTAGCTAGTAGCAAGATTGATTCGCCTAACATGTTGGAATGTGTTGTTGCATCAGGAGCATGTTCCGGGCCATTTATTCAAGTGGAGTTGTTTAAGATATTAAAAGGATTACTTTGTTTCATTGAAAGTTGATGTCTACGTCTTAGGCTATATACCGATTTGGGATGATTTATGATTCTTAATTTATTGCAATTTAAGTCAAATTCATGTTTAGTGTCTGTGATCTATGATTTACTTGATCAATAAAATTACCTAAAGGAGAAGAAGTATGCTTTCAATTAATTGTTCTTCTTAAATTGTTTTCTTAGTCATTAGTTTAGATTTACATAATTGTTTTCTAATTTAGTTTACCTGTTTTGAAAACCTATAAAAAATCCCTTTTGGTGAGTTTTTCTTTTGTGTGTTTGGCTTTGATTTGCTCCTACCTTCTCTGTGGATTCAACCCCTACTTGTCCTAGCTAATAGTTATAGGTTTGTGGGGATTTATTTTGTGATTTGTTCAACGACCGATCAGATTTCAAAGGCGATTGAGATGAAATTCTAGGGTGTTTAACTTCACCATCGAATTCCATGGTCAATGAACCATTGAATACATCAATTTTAGTATGATAAGTTCTTAGGAAAGGTCTTCCTAATAAAAGAAGAAATTGATCTTTCGAATGTTCCATATCCATAACAAATATGTCAGTAGGAAAAATCAAATGCTCAACTTTAATTAAGATATTCTCTAGAACACCTTTGGGATGAACCAAAGATCCGTCAGCTGACTACAGAATAACATCAGTATTTTTCAAAGGACCAAGATTCAAAGATTTATAAAAAAAATAAGGCATTATGCTTAAAGATGCACCTAAATCAAGCATATCATTCTCTATAATATTTCTTCCAATAGAGCAAGTAATAGAAAACGTATCTGGATCCTTGCACTTAGGAGGTAAACTCTTTTGTAGCATAGCAGAGACATTAGCTCCAGCACTTACCTTACCTTGTAACCTTTTCTTGTTGGTACAAAGTTACTTGAGTAACTTTGCATAATTTGGAATTTGTTGAATGGCATCAAGAAGTGGGATGTTGACCTCAACTTTTCGAAGTATCTCCAAAATATCTTGATCATCATCTTCTTTCTTTGACTTCTTCAATCTTGATGGAAAAGGTGTTAAAGGTTCCTTTTGATTCTTAGGCTTGACTGGTTTCTTTTCCTTTTTCTCCATCCTTAACAGCTTCAATAAGAATGGGTTCATCTTCAATCTTGATTTCTTTGGCAGGCACTTGCAATTCTTCTTCTTTGGTGTAGCTTGGCTCTCCTCCCTCTTGTGCGACATGGGTTGGATAGGGTTCTTCCAACTCTTTTCCACTCCTTAAAGTAATTGCACTAACATTCTCTCTAGGAGGTACCTTTGGTTGCGATGGGATCCTTTGTTGACCTTGTGTCTTGAGATCATTCATGTCACTAGCCAATTGACTTATTTGTTTCCTCATCATCTCCATAGCTTCCTTAATTTGTTGCATCCCGATGGAAACAGCTTGTGAAGATTTTTGGAAATTAGGCCTTTGAAAATTCATTGGCCTTCCTTGATAGTTACCTTGGCTCCCATATTGTTGACTTGGTTGCTTGACTCTCCATTGATAGACTTATTGCATTCCCACAGCATTGACTTCTTGCATCTTGTCTTCCAAAGTAGGACACTTATCAGTATAGTGTCCTTGAGAACAAATACCACAAACCTTAGGCACACATGAAAAATTCGCATGGAACAAATTAGTGAGCATAGCGATTTGCTGATTCATTTCTTGAAGTTGTTGCTCCAATGAGGTGGAATAGGTAGAGACTTCATTGATTCTTCTTGTATTGCCTTCTCTTGAATAGTCTTCTCGAGATCCAAATTGTTGAGTGTTTGCAGCCATGTTTTCCACTAAAGTCCAAGCATCGGCGAGAGTTTTGTCTATGAAAGCTCCTCCACTTGCAGAATCTATGGAAGATCTGTCAAACGGTAGTAATCTTTTGTAGAAGTATTGGATCTGCAACTGTTCATTGATTTGATGATTGGGGCAGCTCGCACAGTGTCTTGAAAGATTCCCAATATTCATGCATTGTTTCTCCATGGTGTTGCTTTATTCTACAAATCTCCTTCCTTATACTTGATACTTTATGAGCAGGAAAGTACTTTTCCAAGAACAATTTCTTAAAACTCGTCCAAGATGTGATTGAACCAGTAGGTAATAGGTACAACCAATCTTTTGCACGGTCCACAAGAGTGAACGGAAAAGTTCTTAGCATGAATTGATCTTCAGTAGTACCTTGAATACTTGTAGATGCACAGGCAATCTGGAAATCAGTAAGATGTCGGTGAGGATCTTCTCCAAGCAAACCATGAAATTTGGGTAAAATCTGAATAAATCCAGATTTTATCTCAAAGTTTCCAGTTGTATCTGGGTATCGAATTGCTAAGTGTTGTGCAATAACGTTTGGTGCAGCTAACTCTCGTAGAGTCTTAGGAACTTCTGCCATGTCTTCTGATGATGTTGAAGCAACAGATCTAGGAGAACTGGATTGAGAACTTGAATTGGATGACTCATCTTCTTGTTGTCGGCTTTGTGTCTCCTTTCTTAGTTGAAACAGTGTTCTTTCTGGCTCAAGATAAAATTCAAACTCTTCTATACTACTACTTCTTGTGTTTGGCATGCAACTTCCTAGAAGAATAAAAAACAAAACTAAAAGAGAAATTAACAGTAACAATTCTTAAACAAAAACTAAAAAGCAGAAAATAATTTTTTTTAAAAGAAAAACGCAAAAGAATTTTTTTTAATATCGCAAACCCTAATTTTTTTTTTAGAAAAACGCAAAAAACAAAAATTTCTAAAAAGGATTTACTCTTGGATCTATTCCTTACTTCCCCGAAAACGGTGCCAAAATTTATGATCGGTCGTCACCAATCATAAAAATAATCCCCACAATAACCTAACTAAGTAGATAGGGCAAGCAGGGGTCGAATCCCACAGAAAAGGAGAATAAACTTATCCCAAAGAATAAATCTTTTCTAGAATTTAGTTTTAAAACAGAAAACATGGGATGTAAAATATTAATTATAAAGAAAACAATTAAACTAAAAACAAAGCAGAGTAAATTAAATCTATATCTATGACAATTTATAAAGAAAATATAATTAAAAAGGCATACTTCTTCTCCGATGGTAGGAGTCAATCAAATTAACTATGGATCCTTGATTTTAAAAAGATGAATTCAATATTTAATTCTCAATGATAACTGGTCTAGGGAAACCCTAACATGTATATTAGATAATATTTCCCTTTTGAGGCATAAATTATCCCTATTATTTACTTAGCAATTGATTTCCTTTTTGAGGCTTAAAAACCACTAAGGAACAAAGCATTAAGAGCAAGTATTTTTTTCACACATGCATAACAAGTAAAACTAGACAACAAGCAAATAAATCAGTCATTGGTAAACTCGCCCCATTGGACACTTCTTAGGCTCGTCTCCAATTTGTTACCACACAATCAAACCTGAATGATTAGTTCTAAGCTTGATTTAACTGTAGCTCAATCATGTTACCTCTTTACTGGCCAGTTTAAATCAATAACAATCAAGATCATAAAATAAAACAGAGACTTGTTTACTATCTATCAAGAACAAACATCAAATTATAAGCACATAAATCTCACCATAATCAATTGATTGAATTCACCAAAGTATAAGAATTATTAAGAATTTAGCAACTCATAGATTTGGGAAAATCCATGAGAGGCATAAAAAAACTTACAAGACTTGAAGATTGAAATCCTCCATTGCAAACCCTAAAGATATCGCACCCCTCTATGTAAAGAGAGGGTGTCGACTGTCCCTTCTAGAACTAGAGAAAAGAAAACTAAAGTATTTTCTAAGAAAAAGAAGAATAAGACCTGTGTGATTTATATCCCTCTAGGATTACATAAGGTGGCTATTTATAGTGGACTAATTAGACTCCATATAGACTTAGGAAAGGGTCTAAGACAGTATAGAGGCTGACTTGGTCTCCAAGTTGTCTTAAAAGTCTTCCTAGAGCCGAAATCCAAGTGAAAATAGGAATCTAGAAAATTCTGAAATCGCACAGCAACTTCGACAGAAATTTCGGGCATGAAGATGACCGAACTGGGCTTTCAGCTTCAAAGGAAAGTTGTATATCTTGGAATTAGCTTTCCAAAGGCTACTCACGGGCCTAAAACGAACATCTGAGCAGAAAGTTATGGCATTTTTACCGAGACTGCGCTGAAACCTAATCCAACTAGGACTAGTATCGGGAAATTGCGGGAATTGGATATTTCCTTGAATATATTCGGCACAAATTGAGATTTTAACTCTAATTGTGAGCTTATATGGGCTGAGTATTATCCCATATAAAATATCCAAAATTTCATAGCTTCTGGACTTGTTCAGGACTTGTCTTCCATCCTTTGCAATTAAAGTTTGAATCTTCAATTCTTGCTTCTTGAAATAATTCTTCAATAATCTTCAATTATTCTTCAAATTATCTTCAATTAATCTTCAAACACGAACTTCGAATCTTCAAATCTTCACTCCAAATTGCTAAGTCCATATTTGAGTAAAAAGTCATCAAAATAGCTCAAAAAACAGTGAAAAACAATAAGTTTCCACTTTTCTTGTCTTCAAGACCTAAAAATACAAATACTTATAAAATAGGGTAAAAATACACATAAAATAGTAAAAACATAGGAAAATGATCATAAAAATAGGGTTTTTTTTGCCTCGATCACAAATATAGTTCTCGTCTCAAAGAAAGAAGGAAAGGGGCAAATGTGTGGATTATTAGAACCTAAACCTAAACTGTGCAAGTCCGAAGGATAATTTCCCGTTACCTCATATCGACACCCTGGTTGATAATACTGCTCGCCATTCTATGTTCTCATTTATGGATAGGTTTTCTGGGCATAATCAGATCATGATGGCATTGAAGATATGGAGAAAACCACCTTTAGAATGTTGTGGGGCACATTTTGCTACAAGGTGATACCAATCGATTTGAAGAATGCCAGAGCCACATATCAGAGGGCAATGGTGTCGCAACGTGCAGGTCCGAGGACCCTGCCGCTGATCGACTTAGGGTGGGCGGAGATGAGAGTCGCTACTAAATTTTTTTTTTATATAGGTGCGATTAGCCACCTAATGACCTCTTAAAGCTAGCTAAGTCCAATGCTTGGCAATTGACCTAGCTAAACCTAAAGGTCCGGTCTTCTTTAACCTGAGTCTAGGTTCGTTAGTCAGTTATGCCCATGGAAGGATTAGCACCCCCGGAAATGCCCGACAAATGACGGTACCTCTGAAACTAGATCTAGTGGGTCTTGAAATAAAAGGTTTGCTTTTAATCCTAATCTTAAATTAAAAATGGCTTTAAAGGGAAAAGAAAACAACTTTGTAAAAATGTCAGGAGTTGAAGAATTGATCAAACATTCGTGAATTCGGTCTCATTTCCCTTTTACTGTCTGTTCTCTTGTCGGTCCTTTTTACTCCAAAAAATGACTTTTGAAAATGTTGTGACAAAACCTTTTATTTTTGTGTTCTTAAAGTGTTTTACTTTACTTTAAACAACTTTCAACTTTGGATGGTGAGAAAACTTTTTCTCTCTTTTGGAAAACTTTTTCCACCTTTTACTGGGAAACTTTTCCCCTTAACTGCTTACCCTTAACTTTGAAAACTTCTGCTTAAAACTTAAACTCCTTTATTACAAATTTTACTTACTTTTGAAAACTGAGTAAGAGAACACTTGTTCTTTGAAAACGACTTTAAGAAAAACAACTTTGTATTTTCTTAATCCCATTAATTCTACAAAAAGGAAAAAAAGAATGAATGCAGATGCTGCATTGACCGGTGAATTTTTATTGTACCAATAAAGGGAAGTTTACTTAGAATCAACTTTGAAACACTTCCCATGCATTATGGGGTATCCCAAAGGTGATCCAATCTCGGAGTAAAGCCCAGAAATTGCGCAGGAGGATTTGGGAATTTTAAGTTTGTTTGATTTTGAGTTACTATAATAAAAATTGTAAATTTGGTTTTGGGTTTTACTTCAACTGGATGGTTTGGACATGATTCCGATTCGGTATTGTGTGGTTAGGGAGAAGGGAATGGGATTTTTTTTAGGGAAGAAGGAAAAGAAATTATTAAGAAAAAATATATTGTTATCTTTAATTTTAAACAAAAGATTTTTTCTTTTTTAAAATTTGTCCTAATTTCTTAGTATATATTTATATTATTATTATTATTATTATTATTATTATTATTGTATCCATACAATACTAAACTATGTCGTTTTGATATTTTTATCTACTTCTATTTTTAAAAATAAAAAGTATTTTTTATTTATTGCCATGTGGCAAAATGTCACGTGTACAGCCCCACGCGAATTTTTAGCATATGTTATTTCAACAAATAGGTCTATTTATAATTTACCTGAATTGACAAAACCCGATAACGTTATATCCTGAATTGACACGAGTGGTAACTGTGTATCTTGAATTCCATTTAGCCAACAATGAGTATGCTATTGTCGTTTTTTTTTTCGGTTTTAATTTTCCTTTTCATTTTTATTTTAGTTTTAGTTTTAGCCTGCGGGCAAAAAAAAAAAAAAAAGAATTCACTTGTGATTAATATTTTTCCTCCTTGAAAGGCTCAATCGAATTCATCTATAAAATTCGTTTTAAGCTCAATCCAATTCAATTTTACACCGTGCTATCCTATGACGTGGCTCTATAGATTTCAAAAGCAACGGCATTAGTGTCCATAGCATTTCCCCATTGATTGGGTTTTGAGATATGAGTTCATTGCAGGTCCTCCAACTTCAAGCCACGCCATCCTCTTGTGCTGCGCATGTCTCATCAAAACGACACCACTTTGAAGCCCTGGGAACATGCTCCTCCATGGCCCTCCTCAAGCAACACCACTCCCGACTCATCAAGCTCGGCCTCTCCACTGACAATGATTCAATGGGTCGCCTCATTAAATTCTGCACCACTTCGGAAAATGGAGATTTCGACTATGCCCTCCACGTGTTCGATACATTGCCTCACCCTGATGCTTTCATTTACAATACCATCATTAGAGGCTACTTGCAACGCCAGCAACCTGCCCACTGCATTATTTTCTACTTGCAAATGTTGCAACACTCTGTTGTCCCTAATAAATTCACTTTCCCTTGTCTCATACGAGCTTGTTGCCTTGGCAATGCTGTTGAAGAAGGGGCCCAAATCCATGCCCACATCTTTAAATTCGGCTTCGCTACCGATGTCTTTTGTCTAAACAACTTGATACATATGTTTGTAAATTTTCAGGCTTTGGAAAAAGCTAGGAGGATCTTTGACAAAATGCCTAGCAGAGACGTTGTTTCTTGGACCACTTTGATGAGTGGGTATGCTCAATTGGGCCTTGTTGACGAGGCTATTAAGATTTTTGAGCTCATGCCAAAAAAGAATTCTGTTTCTTGGAACGCCATCATTGCTGCTTATGTTCAGAGCAACCGCTTTCATGAGGCTTTTGCTTTGTTTAATAGGATGAGGGATGAGAAAGTGCCGCTGGATAAGTACGTAGTAGCTAGTATGTTATCTGCATGTACTGGGTTAGGTGCTCTTGAGCAAGGCAAGTGGATACATGGATATATCCAAAACAATGGGATTGAACTTGACACCAAACTTGCTACAACTATTATTGACATGTACTGCAAATGTGGCTCCTTGGATAAAGCTTATGAAACTTTTAAAGGTCTTAGTTGTAAGGGGATTTCTTCTTGGAATTGCATGATTGGGGGCTTTGCTATACATGGTAAGGGAAAGGCTGCCATTGAGCTCCTCAAGGAGATGGAGAAGGAAGCGGTGGCTCCTGATAACATCACCTTTTTGAATATCCTTAGTGCATGTGCTCATTCGGGTTTGGTTGAGGAGGGCCGTCATTACTTCCAGTACATGACTGAAGTTTATGGAATTGAACACAGAATGGAGCATTATGGATGCATGGTTGATTTGCTTGGAAGAGCTGGATTGCTGGATGAAGCAAAAAGGCTAATTGATCGGATGCCCATGAGCCCTGATGTAAGTGTACTAGGTGCTCTTTTTGGAGCTTGTAGGATCTATAGAAATATTGAGTTAGGAGAGCAGGTAGGAAAGAGAGTAATTGAACTAGAGCCCGAGAACAGTGGACGCTATGTATTATTGGCTAATTTGTATGCCGATGCCGGGAGATGGGAAGATGTGGCAAATGTGAGGAGAACGATGAATGAGAGAAGCGTGAAGAAGGTTCCTGGTTTCTCTGTCATTGAATTGAAAGGTGTCGTGAGTGAATTTATCGCGGGAGGAACATCGCATCCTGAAACTAAAGAGATATATGCCAAAGTTGATGAGATGCTGGGATGTATAAGATCGGTGGGTTATGTTCCTCAGACTGAAGGGGGAGTAAATGACCTGATTGAGGAGGAAGGAGACAACCCTTCATACTATCATAGTGAGAAGCTTGCCATTGCCTTGGGGTTGTTGAAGACTAGATCAGGGGAAACTTTTCGCATCACGAAAAATCTTCGAGTTTGTAGAGACTGTCACCAAGCTAGCAAGCTTATCTCAAAGGTTTTTAATCGTGAAATAATTGTTAGGGACAGGAATCGGTTTCACCATTTCAAAGATGGGGAGTGTTCCTGTAAAGATTATTGGTAGTGCTGGGCGGTGTTGGTGCTGGATTGATTACCATTGACATCCTTTACCTGTTCAAGTCTTTTATTTTATTTTTTGGCCAGAGTTCAAGTCTTTTATACTAAATTCACATGTATATGTTGTCTTGACAAGTTTTTATTTGTATCTAATTTTACCATCAGAACTCTATTTTCCTTGGTCAATCGGTTCTACTTGCAGTCCAAATAATATCTGGATTAGAGTATCTAGGGATCTATCATCTATCAGAACATGAAAATGGTTCTGCACACAGAAAAAATTTTGCATAGAGCTAGTACTAATATTTCTTGAGAACTGCACCTTCTCTCGAGCTGTGCAGATATATCCTTCGCCAACATCATCATTATTAAGTGTAAATGGACATGGAAGACAAATTGAATACTCCCTCCCATTCAAAATAAGTGTCAATATCAGACATATTAAGACAATAATTAACTCACCTTAAATTTAGTAATAAAATATTTCAAATGACCTAAACACCCCATTGCCAACCTTTTATTAATTACATATATCTTCTCTTTCCCTAACTCCCCATTAATTAGGAGTATATATGGTAAAAAAACTACAATTTGTATTAGTTTTATAAGTGTGGCACTTATTATAAAATAAATCAAAACTTGATTTGTGACACTTAAAATGGATCGGAGGGAGTATTTGTCAATTTGCAGGGTTGTGTAGCATTACTCTTGAATGTTTGTAAGAAAATCTCTAATTGGTGATTGAATATTATTATCATTATCATTCACCAATTCGGCTTTCTGTCTAGAAGAAAGAACAGGCATTTTCTGTCTCACTACTCCCCTATATAATTCTAAACATACTAGAAAGCTGCGTTTCCTTCACTTATTCTGAATCTAAAGTTAAGTATCTAAGAGAAGTTCATCAAAATGTCCCCCAAAATTCAGATTAGATATAATAACAGAGTAGAAACTTGCTCACGGATTCCTGATCTAAGGCCTTCCATGTGTCCTTTGTGCCAATGTATATGTCGTTTAAACAACAAAATGGATCGCTAGAGGCCAACAGAACTTTCTATAATCTGAGAAGTACTGGTTTGTATGATGAATATACTAGTGACTTTTGGTTCCTCTAGAATCTCTGGAATAGATGAGCACGATATTCTCCCAATGCCCATATAGGGAAAATGTTTCTATATGCAGCATAAGTGATCATACAATTCTTGTTGAAGACGCCCATTATTTCCTGCAAGAATTTGAACTTAATCAAGCACATGTGCACTTGAGCGGGTGCTAATATCAATTTAAAAAATAAAATAAATGGGAAGGAAAGTTTCCTTTCTCATGGCATCCTTTCAAAGAAAAGGTGCATCAATGCTACTAAATATACAAAAATTTTAACCTGATAGATATGTCCTGGATCAGTCTAATAAATTACCTGTTGCGGAAAATCCCCATTCTCCATTTGGGAATTTATCAAGTATCTAGCTCCTTTATGCAGTGGCATTGGATCTCTCTCAGCCTGCTCAAATAATTTAAATAACAATAATGAAACCTAGAAAATTTTGTATAAACTACAAAGCCAATAAAGGCATATTTAAGGGAGATAATTTTGCTGCATGAGAAAAAGACAAATCGTGGCTACTAAATAAGTGGCAAAAATACCACATAATTCTAGAGTAACTATGGTAATAAAAACAAGTGTTGCTACAGAAAATATCATGCAATATGGTCTCATCTCATCATTCAGAAAAATATTGCATTACATATTGATGTTTTACCTGCCCAGCACTCATTAAAGCCAACATTGCCCAAGCAGTATTTACTAAATGTGGTTCGTTGCCCTCAATATTTGAGTAAACCTGTATAGGAGAGGAGTTAAAAACTGTTGGCAGCATATCAAAGCATAATAAGTCCACAATGAGTCAATAGTTTAAGAAAATGATCAGTGTTTGTCTTAGGTGTTAGGTAGGGGAGGATGATGAATTGAATTGCTTAAGCTGATACAAAGCGAAGGCATATTCAGTTAAACCCAACCAGAAAAAGCATTTAAGCATTCTTCTCTTATTCTTCAAAAGATCAGTATAAGAGGCCAGAGTGGTTCCTAAAGGAAGCTCATGCTTAGGTAAGCACAAGCCTTAATCTTAGTAGATAAATAAAAAACCAATCTGCCTGAATTTGGTGTAAGTTACTTCAAAGGCCAAACTTTTTTGTTGCAACAATTTAGTAGTAATTAACAACAGTCACATGGCAAATTAACAAACCAACCTTATTTTGACATGAAAGATAACTTTCTCCCCAGCCACCTGAGGGAAGCTGTTTTGACAACAGAAACTTGCAGGCTTTGCGAATGCTAGGACAGTTACTGAAGTTCTTTCCAGCAGCCACCAATCCTTTCACTCCAAACCATGTACCATACGTGAAGCAAACACCCCATGAGCCATACCTAGGTTGACAGAATAATAAGTTAAATTGGGTTCAAAGCTAGAAAAAAGGATTTGAAACACTGTAATAACTTGAATAAGAAATTTTTAAGACTAATAACAGCGAAAGGAGTCATGAAAGGATTGCAATGAGCGGGCTTTCTAATGTTTTGATAAATTTAGCAATAGAAACAAAATAACATAAAAAAGGTCCTTCAACATTGTTTAAAGGAAGGTAGGGCCAAACCATGAGCCATCAGAGTCTTGTATATCTTCAATGAACTTAGCTGCCTTCTGGATACACAGGTCTATTTCCTCTTGGCGATGCCCAGGATATGAATCTTTAAAAGATGTCAATGCTTGAATTGCAGCTGAGGTACACTCTACATAACTGAGTAGCCATCATGATCAATATTAAAAAATACATACTTAAGCAAATGAAACATAACACACACACACATATATATGTATGTATGTGTGTCTATATATATATATATATATATGTATGTACATGTGGAAAGGCATAAAACTTAGATACTGGAATCTTACGGATAGTCAATAACAATATCACCAAATGTTTCTGCAGGATTGATAAGCTGTTAATAAAAAAGAATACAGTGAGTAAAACAAAACACATACTTGCTGTACTTTTTAAACTAGCTTATGCTATAACAGGCATTGCAATTAACAGTAATCCCTCATCAACCATTAAATTAATCTGTCCCAAATTCTCCAAATACATGTAGTCATTCAAAAATTTAAATTCAGGATATAGATCTCAATCTACAGGCTAATTCACATAATATTTTAATGGCCAAAAGATTAGAAAGAAGACGGTAACTCATCACAAAGATTATAAAACCTAGACTGCAGTTTCTGCTGTTGATCACACCAAAATTTTATAATTTCTATACAGATTCCGTATCTCAGCCACCAGAAGTAAACTTATGTAGAATATTGCTCTTTAGAACTTTCTTCAGGTTATCCAAATTAAGTAGGCGTTTTCAAAGAGACCATAGAATCTGCAAAATTTAGTCACTTTAAAAGCATGGGTCTAGAGAAAAGACCTAACAAATTGTGTCGCAATGCAAAGAAAATTAAAATCCATAAAACAGAAAGAAAAAGGAAGCTGAAATTATTCTAAGTTGTTCAGAAATAACCAACTCCAGGTGACAGCAAAGGTAAAATTTTAAAAGATATCTCTTTCATTATGAGGTACAAATATGTAATGCAACTATTGTGAAAAGCTGAGATTATTAAGGATTAACACTAAACGAAGAGATAAAATGAAGTAACAATATAGCTTTAGTGACACAAACAGTGAGAATGGATACCTCCAACCAAGGGTAAGATCTTGTGAGCTCATATGTTGCCAAGCCACCATCTTCATTCTGCAAAAATAAGAAAATGAAAACAATTTCACATGTCAAGAGCCCAGAGCTCATGAATAAAACTAACTTAAAATTTAACTAGGTCATGGAGGAACAATTGAGGGTTTTATCATGCTTCCACTTATAAAAATCATGGTTATTTAGCGATCTGCTATCTATTGGGGAGTAGCGTTAATGATGATAAAACATATTCCTATTATTGGGATGCTAAAATATAGTCTCTCTCTTCTTCCTTTCTCCCCTCTTTCAAATACCTCTTTATTCCTTTTTTCTCATTCTCCTAGTCTCTTGCTCCCAACTCAGTTTTTTCACTTATACCACATTTTAGGCAAATAAAGAAAGGAATGAGATAATGTGATGTTGACCATATACATAGTTATCAAAACCAGATCAGATCGTCCGTCCAACCAGTTGAACCACTAACCCAGTGCTTGAACTGGTTTAATTTGATAATAAACCTAGACATGCAATTGACCCATTGGAAACCACTTTGAACCGGCAGGTCAATTAAAAAAACCAATGAATCCAACCGGTTTTTAGTAAAAAGTTACTTTCCATTATAATTTATAAGCTATTCAATTGTAAACATTTTAATAATAAAATACAAGTCAAAATAACAATTACTAAAAAAAATAAAATTGAAGCCTAAGAAAATCTTTGATGAAGAATTTTTGTGAGTTAAACTTGTTTTATATAAGAAATATCTTACAATTAATATTTTGTTATAAATTATACATTTTAAAATATTAAATAATCTAAAATAGTATATTTTGTTAGTTATCATATGTTTTATTAATTTATTTAAAGTGTTAATAATTATTTTAAATAATTTTATTAACATGACATTGACCCGAATCACACAATGGTTGAACCAGTGACCCAATCCGTCTGGTCTGATCCTGTTCAGTATACCAAATATGTTTGAGAAATTGAACACATGAATATCTTCCAATTCAGTTACAACTCTGGTGCTATTCTTGCAGGAATTTCATGTTAGTAAGGTCTATCTGCTTCTCAGTCCAACCATATTTTAAAATAGTATATGTGCTCGTGCCAAGTTCAATTTTCAAGGAAAGCTGCAGGACTTGCAGATGCGCATATACAAACACAAGAAAAGGAATGGGATACTTTCATTTCCTTATACAGTATTAGAACATGCATACGTGCATCAAGAGGTGAGAAGGGATGCTCGAGCATATGCTGAAGCAAACAAGAGAAAAGAAATATGAGAATTAAGAATCTTTGCATGGAGGGTGTACATAGGCAAAGGAATCCAGAAGACACCCTTGAACAAAGAGTAATAATGAGAAGAGATTTATATCATTTAGTTCAAGAGAAGTATGGTTTGATAGCCCAATTCTATCCAGGCCAAAAAATTCAGAGCATAGCATAGGCCAAGCAAAATGTACTCCGCATCATGAAAATAAGCAAAAGCTGTTTATGCTGAGCTATATCTGACAATAAGGTCCTATACGTTTTTGCCAAAGCATGATCATGCAATTTTCAAGATAATAACCCGCAGACCTGTATGGATTATGAATAGTATCAAGTTGGTAGTACTTTTGAAGAAATAATGAATAGAACCCATGAAATTGTTTATCTGATAAGGCAAACACCTCAGGAAGACACAATTAAAGTTGCAAAACCTGACATGACTCGACATGAACCTAAGGTAATCAATAGGATTTTACTTCAAGAGAAAATAACTAACCCAAAGTCAAACCAAACCTGACTGAACTGGAAACTAAAAAATGGTTTAATAATTGCAATGCCCAAAAAGTGGTAGTATATATGTCCATTTGTATAGGTTTTAAGTACAAACGACCACCAAAATAGAACAATAAGAGATTGTAATGTAAAGCATATCTCCTCCTAAGATATTTCGCAATTCCTGTCAAAAGTCTTCGATCACTTTCCACCCTAGGTACCCTACTTCTTTTCATTCCATTCTTTATACATTATCACTATTCTGAGAACCTTTTGCATCTACTCGTTGTGGCCATCATTATGATTGTAAATACCTTATCATCATATATAATAATTGCAAACTGCAAGAGTACATGATAATGTTCTCAAAATTTACTAGAATATAAAAAACAATCAAATATACGTGAGTGAAATGAAAGAAGATAAAATAAGGATAGCTTTTCCAAGTGGGTAGTTCGTTTAGGGAGACGATAAGTGATAGTTTTTCTCATAAAAGTGGTAGGTTTTATTTTGGGAGGTTAGGATGTTTTCAAGTGGGAAGGTTTTTAAAAAAAAAAAAAAAGATGCAAAATAGCATGTTTAATTTTTATACAAGATTTAAAATTATAAATATTTTGGTTCTTTAGTGATATAACAACTTAGTTGGTTCTGACTCAACATGTGACACCAAACTCAGGAGAATCAGCATAGATGATTTGATAAGATTAACATTTGCATTTTCTCTCTTGTTCTTAGTATGATTAACTGCTGAAGTTTTAATAAAAAACTTTGAAACTAAACAAGACTATGACAACAGCTGCATTGTGCTAGAAAAATGAATATTTAATAGATTCATTCATAAAATGATTCAGAAAAAAGATACTTAATGATTTTACATCAAATAAGAGTTAAGAAGAAAAGACAATTCATTGAATGCATTAATTAGGTTTTGAACACTTAACATCTTCAGCACTTCCTATAGAACTATTCTACTTAATGTCCTTCTAAATGAGTAACCATTTACATTAAATATATTAAAGCACTAAAAATTAGACTTTTCAATGGCTTATCAAACATCACTTTAATGATTTTGTGCAAGCATGTGTCTAATGCATAGCTACATCTTACATAGATGGATTGATTACAATGAGAAGATGACTTACCTGAAGTGAAAGAATAACATTAACAGCATCATACAACCGCTTTGCCTCTAATGGTTCTCCAACAATTTCTGAGGGTATTTTTGATAATAAAAGGGAAGCCTGGAGAAGAGAAAACGTTAATAATAACTCATAAGAAGGAAAGTTCTATACATTCAGCATTAATTACTTTTAATCCCTCTGCTGTGCAATCTGAAATGGGCCATCCATGATCTGCAGTAGAAAAGGGCCAAGCACCTTTAGAAATGTGACGGTACCAAAAATTAAGATCACCAGGGCAATCTTCTCGAACCTAAACAAGGAAAAAGCACTTAATCACGAGGAGAGAGTTACAATATCAAGAATTTCAAAATTAATCTGTAATGAATAAACACAAATCCAGTATATAAACCACCTGTGTGTTCCTAATGTACTCATTTGCCTTCCTCAAAGTTGGACCATATTCTTCAGCGAGGTTGGTTGAAATGATAGCTTGAACTGCAAAAGCTGTATCCCATAGTTGACTTCCATTATAACCCTACAACAAGTTGATTATGCTACTGTAATTGGTCATTGAAATCTTGCAGTGCAGTACAAAAGTAAAACACATCACCATAGTCACATTTATATTCTCACAACAATTACTCATAAGGCAGCAATTATAATTTTCTAATAAAAAGGAAGCCACCTTCAAATATAAACAATTAAGCACTAAAACATATAGCTACTGTTTATTAGTCACAATCTCCTCAAAAACTCAAATCTTATAGATGATTTTACTGTTATGATGGAAGGTCAAGGCTTTAATCAGTTAAAGAAAGGATGAGATGGTAGACTTGCCTGCATTTTCATGCCATCTTCAGCAAGCCATAGATAATCATAAATTCTTGGCAGATGCATCTTGAAAGCCTCTGAATTTGGGTCCTCCACCCAACAGCAAAGCATGTTTAACACCTACTATCACCAAAACAGATATTAGAAAATGAAAAATAAATAATTAAATAGGTAACTAGAAACATGGAGAACAATTGCACGCTGTGCATTTGGTAGAGACTACATCACATATATAAGAGTCAAGACAATAAAAGAATAGAAGCTGCACGATAATAGAAAGACCAGGATACCTTGGAATGCAAAAATGTACAAAATATAAACCAAATGAAGTTTCCAACCTACATAAGCCTTTCTTATCCTTGAGAATTGTGGTCAATCCTTTTATTTTATTATCTTTTTTTCAGTTTTATGAGTTTTCCAATTCATGCACACCTTGTTTACAGGTCCAATGCAGATGTAACGAGTATTCTCATCTTCATAGTGTATGTGCTGTATAGCAGTTTGGAGAGCCTTTTCTCTCAACTTCTTTCCAGGCCAATTCATTAGGATAGGTTCAACAACCTTGTGAAGTGATGCCCAAAGAATATCTTGCACTAATGGGTGAGGGTAGTACAAATCTTCCTGCAAAAGTAAGCAATATGCTTTAGATATTAAACTCGAATTCGGAAACACACAAAAAATAAACTGCTCAACAATCTATGGGTAGCATAATGGGAAAAAAATCTTATGTCTCTGATTCTTCTCAAAAAGTATCATCCCTCACCAGCAAGTTCAAAATTAGAAGTGGCCTGCATATTTTAGGTAAGGCATCCACCTATACTAATAGGTTCCACATTTAGCTACAAATTAATGAAAATTTTAAAAGCGTCTATCCTCTCACTTTTCATTACCAACAAGTGACAGGTGACAATAATATTTTTCTTTCACTTTGCCATCTTTCTTACCAAGCACACTAGTAGAAATGGGAAATGTTTGCTCCTAATCCTTTCACTTTAACCCTCATTCAACTTTCCATTGTTATAACAAATCAAAGCCTTCATACATAGAAAAGTTCAAGAAAGATTACTTTCATATTACTTTACAAATAAAAATAATATGAATTCTAAAATGATTTGAAAAATGATAGAGCAGAAAACAGAGGTTTAAGGAGTAGTGGAAGTAAGGTCCTGTAAGATGACTATCTATCTACACGTTAGATGTAGAGCATATATAGAGGTCATATAAGATGACTATGAACTTGTTACAGGTAGAATATAAAATAGAACTACAGTATCAATTACCAACCTTTGCACATTCATTTCGGGCTTGATTCCAATCAATTTCGTGGTATGGGATAGTATAAAGCTCCTTCCGCAAAGACAAAACAGTTGGTGTGATGGGGCCAACAAACCTCTTTCCATATAAATAAGACATAGGTAAATAGACCATTCGACAATGACACCACATCCTTCCTGTAGTCAAGATAAAAATTAAAATTAAAATTAAATAAAAAAATTCTTTAAATTTTTTCACGATGGAACTGTGCGAGAATACAAATTCTACCATTTTGCCAGATTATTTTGAAATTACTCTGTCACTCCATCCCAAAATTAACAAACTAATAAAGTCCATGCAAAGACTAATCATTAGAACAAAAGTTTCATAAAGGTCTGTTTTATCACAGAGTTCAAGTCAAACACAATGCTTTCATTAAATTAAAATTATGAAAACGATCCAAGGAGTTAAAAAGTTAAAACCAATTTAGTAGAAGCTACATTTGCTTAATTTAGTTATAGCAGTAAATTAAAGTAGCTTTTTCCAGTCATACATGTAATAAAAAAGCCAATCCTAAAGTTTATTTATTGGATAAATCAGATTGCTGTTTTAACCATATTTTAATGAATACTTATTTCCTTATGACATATATGGATATGATCATAAAATCATCATTGAGTGACACAGTAGAATAGATATGCTATTAGTCCATCAACTATTAAGCAGAGAGTAGTTCTTTGTTCACTGAATCTGTTCTAGGCTATAAATGTCATAAAAACATTTCATGCCTACACTCGTTATGCCTGTCACAGACAATTTTGTCAGAGGTGGAATGTGCTCTCCAAGTGCTAGAACCCTTAAATCAGCCAAGGTGCAAGGATTTGAAAAGCACTCCAAGTACTAGAGCACTTAAATCACCCACAGTCCAAGGCACCAAAAAAGCAGTCCAAGCTTGTACTGCATGATGCGACCGATGTGCTCCAAAGACGAAAAGTTATCATAACTAATGTCATCAAACAGTTTTCCAAGTTCCATTCACTTACATCTCCAAAGAGTTGTAGATCACTTATATATTAGTATTATTTTTTATCCCTGTAAATAGAGCTGAACTGTCCTTTCTTACTATTGAAAGAATTGATAAGTAGATGAAGTTGAAAACTTAGAAACCAAAGGATGCCGAATCTGAACTAAGTATTTTATAGCATTCTTAAGGGGTTCTTAATCTTAAATCAGAGATTCAGAAAGCAAAAGCACCAAACCTAGGCCTACCCAGAGATATATACCTCAAAACACATTAAAACTGAATATAGAAGAAGACAAGGGCAAGAACCTGGATGGAATGGAAGCATATAAGGAAGAAGCCATATCTCAGGGGGCAAGGGATTATTTCCAGACCATTCAAAAACTCCAAGCACCTGGGATAATAAACAGATGTCCATATCAATACCGAGCATTAAATTGAATACTATAATCACGGGAGAAGGTTTAACTTCTGAACTGAAAGCCACATTTTCCCCCATGATGTTATTGCAGTAGCACCACCATGAGTCAAAATCCAATCTCTCCCTCTCTCCATTGCTCCCTGCCCATCATTAGCTCCTTCACCAAGCAACCTTAAAGTAACATAAGTCAAGACAGTACCAAACATTGTGCTTGGGCCCTCAATGTGTAAGCCCCAGCCACCATCTTCGTTCTGTAATTAAATGTATAAAAACATATTACACAAACTTTCAGGACAAAATACAAGAATAGAATAGAAGAAAAATCTTGCTAGAACTTGAAGAGCTCTTATTCAACTAAGCTATAGAAGAAAAATCTTGCTAGAACTTGAAGAGCTCTTATTTAACTAAGCTAAGACAGCCAACATTAAAGATATTTTCATTGCCTGATGATTATAGAGATAACGTTGAATCTCCTTCTTGTGCTCTTCTGATAAGACTGCATTCAATGCTCCAGTAATAGACAGAGTAATTACCTGATGCATCACATGAGCAAAAGAAAAAAGGCGGGGAGAGACTACGTAAGCAATTCTTTTAAAGAATATAATATTTTAACAAGATTAATTAGCAACCAAAATGCTCCTGATTTCTCCAAGAAGAGCCAAAAATTTGTAAGGTTAAATAGAGTACTTTCTACCACCCATGTCACCCACCAGATTAGTCAAAGTGATGTGATCTGGAATATCTTTCAAAATCAGCACTTACCAAGCCAGGCATTAGAAACATTGGACCTCCATAATCACCTGGCCAATGCCCATCATGAGCCTGGAGAGATGAATGGAAATTAATAGCTCTCCGTAATGTACTAGAGACCATCCCTTCTGTAATGTTATTTGCTTCATCAACTTTGACTTGAGGTAAAGCCACATGAACTGGGTTTTCCTTGGAAAACTGTATTAAGGGGAAAATAGGTAAGATGATGAAATCAATACTTAAAGAACAGGTTGCACATGATTTGCAGATCACATCAATACAATAAAATCTCAAACAATAATTTCAGAATCAGGAGAGCTATAAAATTTTCTATTCTAAACCAGAAAAACAAAGACAGAAGCAATATTTAAATTCTTATATTACAAAAACCTTCAATTTTTCCAGAAGCTCATCCGTCCTAATTACAAAAAATTAGTACATCCAACATCTAATGCAGTTAAACTATAGTAATCATGCAACATTCATCAAAGAAAAGTGCTATCAAAAGCTCCCATCAGCTTAAATAGTCTGAGACAATGGCAAAAACAAAATGCTTAATAAGTTTTATCTTTTCACGATTTTAAAAAGTATTACCTACGCTAAAGAATGCTCAAAGTGCATTCACATGCTGCTAATAATCTATAATAATAAGTTCCTGAAGTGTTGTCAAAAAAGTAAATTACAAGCATCTATACTACTATAAAATGTCAGCACCTGAGTTGGTATCACAAGTTGAGTTGGACACTAACTGTGTGAGCAAAAAGTCTTAAAAACCAAAAACAAAAATAACTGTTAGTAAAATGTAAAAAATAAGATTGACGTCTTACTTTTTGTTTTTTGAATACAAGTTTTTAAGGAAAAACCTACCTATTGAAAGAAACCACAAGTAAAATATCCTAAAATTTTGGACTTACCCATAATATAAAAAAATTTTCATCAGCTAAACCTTGAGAATTCGTGGCAAAATTTTGTGCCACATCTTAGATCCATGGTAATACCCATTGCAACCAACCACAAATTTTAAATTTAGAAGTATTTGAGAACCAAATGAGAAGACATGAAATTAACACTAGAAAAGCTATTTTTTCACAATTATTAGTTTATCAAGATTTCCCATCTTTTTACAATACTAGTGATGTATTAGCAAATGGAGAAAAAACATATTATGGAGCAGAAAACTAAGAAAAATGATGTTGTTGGTATTTAGATATGATTTAAGTTTTACACAATTAACAATGTCTGGAGGGATTACTAATTAGAACAAACAAAAAAGGAGGATAAAAAAGAATGAAAATGGCTAAAAAATTTAAAGGAAAAAAAGGAAAAGACTTTCTCAACTTTTCCAGATAAGCACTTATCTGTCTATTGTACCCACTTTAGCCCTAAAATTACTACTTTTGTTTTATTAAGCTTTTTATTCTACATGAAAACCTTTAAATTTCATTTAATGAGCATCCATGTGGTAATTATCTTTTGAAAAATCAGCAGTGACATCACAAACAATGGAAAATTCATGCTAAGCTGGCATTTATAAGGGATGTCATCTACAAAGCCCTTTTTTCACTACATGTCATGTAGATGTGGATGTGGCAGAGATAACAACCACATAGATCTCGACGTCGCAATAAATATTGGGTTTAGCAATTTTAATGCAAAACAAGGGCTTAATCAAACAAGAACAACAGTTTAAGGACCTAATTGACTACAATAAAAAGATGGGGACTTATTTGATAAAGTTGAGAAAATACAAGAGTTTCTTAAAATTTTATTTAGAAGGAGAAAAAAGAAGCTCTTCTCCAGTAACAAAAACAAATTTCTATAATGCCTATCAATCTTTCCAAGCCTAAACGAATATCTCAGAGAAATAATGGCATTACTAGTTAGGCAACATTTCCAATTAAAATAGCAATATCAAAGAGAACAAGTACCGAAAAGCAGTGAATGGAAAAGTAACAGAGAGAAATTTCATCAGGAAGCATTGGAAATTGCGGATTTTTGGTTCGATACAAATTCGAAAACGAAAAATTCTATAACTGTCAAGGATATCTTCGAAACTTTTCGGTTCCTGCAAATTGCAGACTTTAGAGTCTAGGACCTTAGTTTAGCTTTCCTTATTTAATCAGACATTGTATAAAGCTAAGTTTGCTACTTTTTTAGTTGGTGAAAAAGTATTAGTTGAGGACCTAATTGAATAAGACTAGTTTTGATGGGATTACATATGCCATGAGTCTATATAGTTAAGAATGTACTCTACTTATGGAAGATATAGAAATATTATTTTCCAGCCAACATTACTATTGTGATTGTGTGATGCTGCCATATCTCAAGTGCAACTAACTCTTAAGGAACCAGAGCTGTGAAGCAAGATTTCTTTCGTTATTCTCCTTTTTTAAGTTCAATTTCTTTGTTTTCCTCAAGGATACAAATCAAAAGGTTGCCATGAACTTTAGCCACCTCGTTGTCACATATCAGAACATATAGAAGCTAATCTGATTTTCTGGTTCAAAAGAAGGGTTAAAAATGGACCCCCAAAAGCTCTATGAGACTACAACAAATTGCATACCATACTTTCTATGGTAGACTTTGATGTTATATACTTATATGCTAAAGTTGGTAAACAACCCATATACTCAATTTCTCACTTTAAGGAGATAATCATGAAAAGTAAGGTTCAAACTTGGAGGAAATGAACCCAGAAGAGAACCCCCTTTTGAACCACCAACCATTAGCATTAGAAGCCAAATTAAAATTATTCGATTTTGATTTTAGTGGAAACAATTAAAATATATAAAAACAAGAATAATTGAGCAAACACTATACTATCAAATACTAGTTATTTATTTCCAATTAATGCTACAATTAGTGACTAGAGTGGTAATATTAGTTTTGTAGATTTGACTAGCTGAAAATTGCATTGTCGTTACGACTTGCTTTTGCTTTCAAGAATCTATGAAAAAGAAAATAAAAAAAATTGTGGTTCAAATCAAAGCGCATTACTATCTTTATTGGAATTAACGAAACGGTGCATTTGATGAACAGGGAAAAATGCAGAGTAAAGAGAGAGAGAGGGGACCTGCAAGCGCATAAGTAGATCTGAACTTTGTTTTTTCCGGAACCGATTATCGGAGAAGTAACGGCGAGCCTTCTCAATCTCCAATAGCTCTTCTGGAGATCCCAGGTTGGGATCGAACTCCCAAACCTGTCTGCCGACGTGATTGTTCACCGATATCAGCCATGGATTGCCTCCCTCCGCGAATTTCAGCTTCCACATTTCCAAAAACTTTCTGCTTGCTCTTCCTTACAATGACTAAAGCAAAGGAGTGTTTGAATATACCTCTCGAGTTTCAGTTTCAGTTTGACACTCTAGAGTGTTTTCATAGCAACGTGGTTATTTATTTATTTATTTATATATATAATATAAGTAGGAACCAATTATTTTTATATAATTTTTTATAAAGCATCACATCAGCGGATTTGTCGAGAAAGGAGGAGTGCATGATGTGGGCTTTGGATGCGGCTTCTCTCTCTCTCCTCTCTCTTTTTATGTATTTGGTGAAATAGGCTTTTCCACGTATCAACAACGGTAAAAGCATTGCCATGTAAGCCAAAGAGGAGACGAAAGGTGTTCGTTAAATGTCAAAATTTTACGCAATCAGGGCCCTATTTTTTTTTACGCAATCAGGGCCCCTATGGTAGCTGACTAGCTCTTTCATTTTCTTTGTTTTTGAACAAAACAAACTAGACGTCACGCGATCATTAGGTAAAAATTGATAGTTGTATATTGTATTGGAGATTTGGAGTACTTTTTTTGCCATAAGACTAAGGATAGTTGTATTGTAATGGGTCTTGGTTCAAGTCTCTCTACATTAAATTGCATGTGAGTTTTATTAAGTCTCTCTACATTAAATTTGCATGTGGGTTTGCACTCCTTTATGTAACAAAGGAAGGTATCGTATTCCTCGTAAGAAACCCCTCAAGTCATCATGGTCTTTATAAAAAGAAGTGGAAATGATGTGTTTTTTTTTTCTCTATGCACAAGGTGGAAAGTGGAAATGATGCTTTTTGAATTGGTGTTTTCGGACAGTGACAATTGGGCAGGTTGAGTCACTTTGGGTTCAAACATTTTTTAGTTTATTGTCAGGTTCGAGTATTTTTGGATTCAACCTCGAGTTGGTTCAAGTTCGGTTTCGAATCGGGATCAGGATTGGCTTCAGATTCGATATTCAGAGTCCGAGTTGGATCCGGCTCATCTCGATTCAAGTGCAAACTCTTTTTTAAGAATTTTTATTAAAAAATATTTTGTTTTATCTTTTATTTTATAAGTTAATTGATAATATAATATAATTACCAATATATAAAGATGGCTAATTGCTCAAATAAGGGCTCGATCTTTTAATTTGGTCAAATAAGGGCCTAACGTTATCGAAAATGCTCAAATAAGGGCCCGATCTTTTAATTTGGCCAAATAAGGGCCTAACATTATCGAAAATGCTCAAATAAGGGCCTAGCGTCAGTTACCCTCAAAAAAACGAAACGAAACCAAAGAATTTCTTTCCAAGTGACTCGGAAAACAAAGAGTGAAGAGCAAAGCGATTTCTTGAGCTAATCTTTGATGATTTGCTCTTTAAATTCGCTACCAGGCCCTTGTTTTCAACTCTTACTACTTTTTTTTTCAAAAGAATGGAAGATTTCAGAGAAAAAAAACCCTAGTATACCCAAGTTCTTCTTCCTTTCAATTATCCGTACTGCTGGAGATTGAGAATGAGCTATTTGAAGGCTCATCTCGGTTCCTTTCTCCACCGTAAGATCCTTCCCTTCCTAATTATCCAACGACCCTCCAATTTTCGTTATTTTCCTTCTCCTTCTCCTCTGTTGGTAGCAAGTGGAAAGATAATATCAAACTAGATGAGCTGTCCTCTGAGTCGGCTTCTCTGAACCTTCCTTTGGTATTAATGTAATTTCTTGAGTTCTTGGCAATTATTCTTTTTCACTTTCGATTTTTCCTTTCTTCTGCTAACAATCCTTTTGTCTCTTTGCGCATGTCAAATTTGGGATAAAGGAGAGGAGAGACCTGCTGAGTCATCCTGGTCAATGGGTTGGAGGGCCAGGTAATTTCTGTTGCTGGTTTGTTTTTTTACTGATTAACTGAATTGGTGAGCTTTGGCTGTTTTGTCTTCTTGTGTAATCTGTTGGAGAAATCTGTTGTGTTTGAGTGCTAATTTGTTGGACTATATATATGGCTTTGACTTATTGACATGATCCTGCAGCCTTTATGAATTGAGTTATTACGGTCTTGCACATACACTATAATTGTAATGCATTGTTGCTGCGTACTGACTTCATTGTTTTCTGCAACTGCTCTCTGAATAATGTTCATTTTGATGAGCGCTTTTGGATCCTCTGATTGGGTTCTTTTGATCACCACTACTTTCCCTTGAGTCTTGCGTTGCTCTATGATCAACCCTTAACCCAACAATGCCATTTATCCTCCTTGCACCACCTTTTAATTGCATTTCACTGTTGTAAAGTTGCTGAGTCAGTCTTCTTGACCCCTTTGCATACATTGTTTACTCTGCTCTATTACTCCCACACTGTGTTGCCTTTGCTCAAAAATGAACCCCTGACCTCGATTAATTGTCGACCTTGCCCTCATGACCTCTCATGATTGTTTATTCTATGATTTTGATGGCTGAAAGTGCCAATGATTGTACTGCTCATGATCTGAATTTGTTTTTCTGCATAAACTATATCCTTATTCCCCTGAGTTCAGCTCCCTTTGCTTTCCATTTAAATGCTTCGAACCTGCTCTTTGAAATGATATGTGTATTCTGTTCTCGTTGTTGCCAATGCCCTATTTTGATCTTAAATTTCCTCCTTGCTTGCCTTACTTGCTACATTTGTTGTTAGGATTTTGACCTAATTCCTAATTAGATTTGGTTTAGGATTTTTCTAGAGATTTTTAAATTGGTGGACAAGAATCCTAATAGGAAAGGGATTCTTGGAGTCTAAGTTTGTGTTAGTATAAAATAAGCAATTTCTGTTTAGTTTTTTGGTGTGTGAGAGATTGTGAGAGAGAGAAAAAGCTGAGATAGATTTATGTTGTTGTGAGAGAATCACCCATGTTGGGTTGATTAGATTGAGAGTTTGCTAGAGAGATTGTTATGATTGTTGATTGTAATTGATTGATTTGATAGTGCAGATTTGTGGCATAGATCCACAAGAAAATTTTGCTTTGTTGTTTTCCGCTTTAATTATTTGTTTGGTTAATTCCTGAGATATCTAAAGTTACAACAAGTGGTATCAAGAGCCTGGTTGATTGAAGATGGCAGACACCAGCAGCAGATCAGCTTTGAAGTTTGAGATTGAGAAGTTTAATGGAACGAACAGTTTTCAGATGTGGCAGAGTACGGTAACAGATGTGTTAGTACAACAAGGATTGGGAGATGCGCTTGAAGCTGATAAGCCTTCAGCGATAAATGACAATAAGTGGAGAGATATTCAACGAAAAGTTGTAAGTACAATTCGTTTGTCTTTTGCTACTGAAATTAAGTATGATGTGTTAGATGTGAAAACCCCAAAGTAGTTGATGGATAAGTTAGAGTCGATTTATATGTCAAAATCGATTACTAATATGTTGTGTTTGAAGAAAGAATTATTTGGATAGAAGATGAAGGTGGGAACAAGTTTAAGGGCACACCTAAACGAGTTCAATAGATTGCTTACTCAGCTGGCAAGTGTGGATGAAGTCATGAAAGAGGTTGATAAAGCAGTTTTGTTGATTAATTCTCTTACTGACAGGTATGATCCTGTGACTAGAGCTTTGATGGTTGGTAGGAAAACCCTGAGCTTGCAAAATGTGACTTCTGCAATTTTTGAGTATGAAAGATTCAAAGAAACTGAAAAGAAAGATGAAGAGAATGGTGCTCTCACGGTGGAGCGTGGAAGAACTAATGGAAGAGATTATAAGAATGATGCAAGTTCAAAGGGTAGATTCAATGAAAGAGGAAGATCAAGTTCGAGGCCAAGAGTAGATATGAGTAGCAAGGAGTGTTATTATTGTCATGAGATGGGGCATATAAAAGCCTACTGCAAGAAGTTATTGGAAGATTTGGGGGATTTCATGAAATCTAAAGAGAAGAATAAAGGTGGTGTTAATGTTGTTGCTGCTGATTCTGAGGAATATTCTGATGAAGATGTTTTTTTGATGGTGCAAGAAGAAACGAAAGACACTAGAGATATGTGGGTGTTTGATTCTGCTTGTTCTGAACATATTTGCACAAAGAAAGAATGGTTTTCGAAGCTTAAAAAGTGTGATAAGCCTGTTTACATGGCTAATAATGGTGAAGAAAAAATTGAAGGCATTGGGAGTGTGAAACTTCATTTGCATGGTGGAAGTGTCAAGATGCTTGGGAACGTGAGGTATGTTCCAAAATTCACAAGGAATTTAATTTCGCTTGGAAAGTTGGATAGCTTGGGTTATGGATATTCTTGCCGAGGTGGATGCATGAAGATCACCAAAGGTTCGATGATTGTGATGAAAGGAGGGAAGAATTCAAAAAATTTGTATGAGTTTATTGGAAGCACAATTAGAGGAGATGGGTCAGTATCTTCACATCAAATTGAGAAGAAGGATGTGGATTTGCCAACAAAGAAGAAAGTTACTTTTGCAGATTTGGTCAAAGGGTGGAACAATTAAGCTTTGATGAAGGACTTTGTGTCAAGGTGGAGATTGTTAGGATTTTGACCCAATTCCTAATTAGATTTGGTTTAGGATTTTTCTAGAGATTTTTTAATTGGTGGACAAGAATCCTAATAGGAAAGGGATTCTTGGAGTCTAAGTTTGTGTTAGTATAAAATAAGTAGTTTCTGTTTAGTTTTTTGGTGTGTGAGAGATTGTGTGAGACTGTGAGAGAGAGAAAGAGTTGAGATAGCTTTATGTTGTTGTGAGAGAATCACCCATGTTGGGTTGATTAGATTGAGAATTTGCTAGAGAGATTTTATGATTGTTGATTGTAATTGATTGATTTGATAGTGTAGATTTGTGGCATAGATCCACAAGAAAATTTTGTTTTGTTGTTTTCCGCTTTAATTATTTGTTTGGTTAATTCCTGGAATATCCGAAGTTACAACATTTGCAACCATTGAAAATTGTCTCGTCTTGTTTGCTATCCCATGTCGTTACCTTGAGCAGTTTCCCCCTTGAAGCTTGTTTCTGATCATCGAGTTTAATTGTTGCAATGATAGTTGGTGGATGTGGTTTGGATATGAAAACGTTGCATTTTAAGATTGTTTGCTGCTGGAATGCATTCTTGTACAGCTCTTTTCAAAAAATCATATCTTTCCCATCTTAACTCCAAATTACGTGTTTTTGCAGGCTATGGAAAGCTTGGAGAGTACTCTTCGATCTTCATGAAGACCATTTTGGCAATTGGGGTCGTTTGGGGACCAAATTTGAGGTCTTAGCGAGCTGCACTTGCTGTCCAGCATTTCTGCAGATTTGGAGGGCTGTATTGCGGGGCCCATATCTCCCTCATTCTAGCTCCGAACCATGCCGTTCTTGTACCCATATCGAAGACCCGAGAGTCCTCTACAACTTTCGTTCACAAAATTTTTCCGTTCAAACCCCCCAAGGTAATCAAATCTGGACTTTTCTGGGATTGCGTTGTTGACAATTTGCCTGTGTTGTTTGCTTTTTTTCTAACTTGTATTTTTTGCTTTGTTTCTCTAGGAAAAGCTTATGGAAGCTGTCTTGGTCAGTGCAACAATATATAGGAGGAGGAAAGAATTTCTTGGGTCAATTTGTAAATCAAATGCTCTTTTTATCATAACCCTTCAATGTAACAAAATAACAAAAAGACATTCAATTCATTGATTTTTATTGTTTTTTCAAATGTTATGGTGTGAATGATGTATGATGATATGCATGAAACTAAGAAATATGTAATACAAAGTGTTATGCTATATGAGTTTACTTCGAATTCTAATATGCCTTCTAATTATGGTACTTAATTTAAAGGGACTAATTAGACATGCCAAGCAAGAAAGTGTTTTACTAACCAAAATGCAAATCCCATTCTCATGTGCTTTTTTTTTTTCAACTAACACCATCTTAAAATTCCACTTATGCAATGTCTATCTAATTGCTAAATTGAGGGTTAATTAATCAATGAACTAAATTGAGCTTAAGCTACGTGACTAAAATGCAACAATACTAAATTACTAAGCCATGAAATATGCAGAAATGCCAAAGGTGCACATTAAGATTTTTTTTTGTTGTTTTTTTTCCATATGCAATCTAGTCGACTAAGAAATGAATTAGCTAACCTAAATTAAAAGTGGATTCAAAATGACCAAAATGCGCCTGAATGCAAAAATGACTAAAATGCCCCTGAATGTGAAAATGACCAAAATGCCCCTAGGTGACCCTAATGCCAAATAAGAAATAAATTGATCTAAATTGAAGGATACATGACAAATATGGGTGTTTACAGGCGTGACACCATGTCGACAGGATCACTCCATAATATGTCTTCTTTCCTTCTCGATTAAACTCGATCTTAGTTCTTTCACCTTGGAATCTTCCTTCAATGATATTCATGACTTAGAATTGACTCCAAAAGGTCTTCAATAATGAACTTTGAATCTCCAAATATTCACTCAAAAATGCTAAATCTTATTTGTATAAAAAGACATCAAAATAGGTCCAAAAATAGTGAAAAACAACAAGTTTCCACTTTTATTCTCTTCAAGACCTAAAATCGTAAATACTTGCATTATAGAGCATAATCACACATCAAAATACCAAAAAACATAGGAAAATAACCATAAAATAGGTATAATTTGGGCTCGAACAGTGTGACATATGCAGCTTATTTAATATATAATTGATTACTTTACTATAGGTCAAATAAGTCACCATACCACCTAATTGTAGATCACCTCATCTTGATTGGAGAGATAGCGATTTATTAAGTCCAATCAGATAGCTAGGAAATTGTGGTGAATAAATTTAAATTAATGTACTAGTTTATAGATTAACAAAATCACTTGAGTTCTAAGATTGAGCGTGCTGTAACAAGTACATCAATTTGTTTTTGTTAATTCAAGTATATGTTTATGTTAAAATTCTTCCCTTATTAATGAATAAATATATCTTTTCTTAAGATTGTTGTTTGGTAATGACATGTGTGTGAACTTTTGAAGCACGATCTACGATATTTTTTCCTCGTATATCAATGCCACTATTACCTTAACAAAATCTAGTTGATTGTTGGCCATTCGTATATTTTGGCCATTAAGGGGTCTCCAACTATCCTTATCTTTGTCACAACACCTATCAATGGTGGTCATCAGAAAATAGAGTTTATAGCTTAGCTAAATATTATTATTCTGGAGAAAAACTTCCATGAATCACGCACGTAAGTAATTTGGAATATATATATATTTATTCGTTTTATTAAATAAATTTAAGTTTCACTAACATGATCTATTTATTCCAGCCAATTAGGAATTATCTTCCGGGGAGAACGATTTTTGGTTATAGAAACATTTCCGCGGAAATGAGATCTGATACGAATACCTTTGAGACCCGCCAAAGATCAACTTGAACCCCCAAACTTTTAGACTTATATGTCGACAACCTTCACAAAGTAAACCTCCTTCGTTCGTCGGCCTTAGACCCTAAATTAGATCTGCAATTGAACACCTAAGATCACAAGATTCACAAACAATTAAGCAATCAGAACCTAGTTGTTTGCTAGGACTCTACAAGATTGAAGAACCATAAAGTATGCTCAAACTAGAACAATGAAGCTAAGATAACAATTTGGGTGTTTAAACCTCAATTTTATTAATCAACTCAACTTATGTTTACAAGAGATATTGGTGGCCTTATATAGGCACAAAGATAACACAATACCCCCTCTAGAACCCTCCTAAACAGACCTAGCATTCAATGCAAGGCTAAGGGCGGTTTACACATAGGAACTATCTAGAAACTATCCAAAAATACAACCAATAGGAAAATAACTAAGGATTGGACTTAATTAGACAAGGCCCAACCCTAAACAAGGTCCAAACTAAATAAAATAACTAATCTAAGATAGAATTAAGGCCAATATGGCCGAATTACACAATGAAAGCATTAGGGCTCATCGATTTCAAGTAAAGTGCATATCTTGGAATCGATTGGAGTATTCCTGGAATCGATTGTAGTGGACATAGAATCGATTGGAATATTCTTGCTCCAAACATCTTCAATGGTCTTCAAGTCTTCAAGATGAGCTCGAACAAGTCTTGTTAATGCATCTTTGAACTTCTTAGCTCTTGCTCTAGTCATCGGACCTAAAGGCATCTTCAATGGATCAAATGGCATTTTAGGAAACTCCTTGGTGCTTGAATCATCCTTTGTGCAAACCCTAGCATCTTCAAGCTTGTCCTTGCTACTTTGCCGCATATACTCATCCTCTCCATGATCTCCATCGTCTCCATTGTGTTCTTCAAGACCATGATAAGTCCTTGGCACATCAAGATCTTATCATTAGACATCTCAACAAGTATCTAGTGATCGCTTATATGAATGTTTACCAATCTGTTAAAAGTTATAATCCTGTAAATATTATCTCATTTACTTATCTACAAAAATACTAATACATATGCATACGCTTGATACTAATCTAATACTACTTTAATTTCTAATAAATTTATATATTCCGTATTTAAGATAAATCTTTTGAAATTGATTATATAATGTATGATAGTCATCAACAGTTTTGAAAGTTTTATAAGGAGCGCTATTCACAAATTTTATCACTATAATGTTATCAACAATTGGTATCAGAGCCAGGCTATTTAGGTAATTGCACTAACCTTCACAAGAGAAGTTCATTGTTTAATCTAATTATAATGAAAAACCTACATTCCACATTCTTGTAATTCAAACTTTCAATTTGAAGTGAATTTTTATTGGAGACTTGGTCTAAAATTGTGTTTGCTACATGCTTGACAGTAGTTTTAGTTGTTCAAGAAGTTGCAGAATCAACATCTAGAGCTGTTGAAATCCCTCGAAGTTCGAAGGGAACAAAATGACGTGAATGGTGGATTTTCTGTTTTGGCATGCTTGCTTTGTGTGTTGCCGCTGTCGAAACGTTCAGGTCCGGGGAACCCTGCTGAACCGACTTGGAGAAAGAGGAGTCGCCACTAATCTCTTTTTTTCTAAGGTGTGATTAGTCACCTAATGATCTCCTAAGCCTAGTTAAATCCAAAGCTCGGCATTGGACCCACTTAACTTAAAGTCTGGTCTTCCAACCTAAATCTAGGTTCGGGAGTCAGTTACATTTGGGGAAGGATCAGCACCCCCAAATGCCCGTCAAATGACGGTACCTCTAATCTAAACTAAGATCTAGTGGGTCTAAATAAAAACGGTTGCTTTTATCTTATTTTCGGATGAATGAATACGAATGATGCATGAATTAGTGAATTTTATTTTAATCAGTAAACATCAGTGTACTTGAAATTAACCCGAGACCCTTCCCACGCATTATGGGGGTATTTCGTGAATAATTCAATCTCGGAGCAAGGACCAAAAATTCGTACCCGAGTACATTTATTTGGGGCCCACCCGTCATTGTAAAACAACTACTGTTTACTGATTCTTACTTAGCTAATTCTCATGAATGACAATTAAAATGCATGAAAGTTTGATATTATTTACATGCATTAACACAAGTCTACCCAAAATCAACTCCATAAACCCTTCCCATGCATTATGGGGGTATTTATGGAATAGACCGGTCTAGAAGGATCTCCCAGAAATTCGTACCCGAGTACATTTATCCGAAAGGTCATTCATCTCGGCAAAAGACGAATGTTATGTAGCAAGGTGACATATAACATGTACGACATGAATGCATATGATTGAGCTTTACTTTACTAATTATTAACTTATTATAAATTCCAAGGGGCTTAATTGGACTGATAACTTAAATATTGAATAACTTAAAAAAAAGGGAAACAAAAGCTTAAGGGCCAAAATGGACGCACTGGGGACCTTTCTGCACACTAAAGAACACAATCAGTAAAGTTCAGGAATCATCAAACATGAATAAAGCAAACCTTTCTGCACCCTAACCCATAATGATGTAAAAATCAATTATCGAGCTAATTTTAATTTAAAAATTCAAGCTTTAAATCCAAAATCTCATTTTTATAATTAAAATCAACTCAAAAAGTAATCAGGAATCCATTTTTGAATCAACTATAGTTTAAAAATTAAAACTTTATACAAAAGACTTGATTTTTTTAGTTTAAATTAAATTCCAAGAAAATGCATTATCATATTCCAATTAATCATGCTATAACAAATAAAAAAACACACCTTTAACAAGGAAATTAGCATCTTAAAATTTTTTGACATAATTTTTTCACAAAATAAACCATTAAAGCAAAAATGATGAACATTGACCCAATCCATTATCTTTTACTAACAAAGACAACACCTTTTTATTAAAAATCTAAGCTTTCAACAAGATCATTACTTTAATCATCAAACCAATATCGTAACATCACAAACATATATGAATTAACCAACATATATTTTATCCATCATTAAATTAAAAGCAAAATTGAATAAACAAATAAACAAACCCTAAATTGACTAAAATAATAACCGGAAGCACCAAATTGGAATTCCGCAGAAGAAATTAAAGCTTGAATCAATGAGAAAAGGGCTGAACCGAAACAAACCAGAAATTTAAAAGCTAAAACAGTGAATACACATACCTAGAATGACGTCGTTCAGGCTCAAGATCTCTCCTTTTATCGAGCTTCTTCCTCTTTTTCCTCACTTCTTCTTCCTCGATTCGCCTTTTCTTCTCTACTGAAAACCCTAAACGCCATGACTCTACATCTCACCTGCGCAGCACTCCCATGGCTTCTTTCACTCGAAACTCTTCTTCAAAAGCCTGGTACGGTCCTCCATAAACTAGAATCTTCGAAACGGCCTTGGATGTTCGGATTACAGTGAGCCCTCCATTGAATCAGCCTCGAACTCCGGGGTTTTACTCTGTCCTTTCCCCTCTATCAACTCCTTGGTGCAATTTCAGGTAAGTTCCCTCCTTTAATCAACAAAGCCCCAATTCGATTTTTAAAAGAACCCTTGCTTCGACTTTAGAGAGAAAAATAAGATTTTGATGGAGAGAAAGAGTCTTAGAAAGAAAGAAGCCTCAAAGGATTTTTTTTCAGTGAAGAGATGATGATTTTTCAAGTCGGTCTGTCTTCCCAGAAGAGATGATAGTCTTCTTGTGTGTATGGAAGAGAGAAGGGTCGGAGAGTGAGAGAAAGGCCAATTTTCTGTGTGTGAGGAATAGAATCCAATTGTTGTGTGTATTTTCTGCCGAGAGAAGGTGGAAATCCCCAGTGTTTTTGTTAGTGGGCTAAGAGTGTCGATGAATCAGAGAGAATCCTTTCCCTTCCGTGTGTTCTGTGTAGTGTGTAGAGAGAAGTTGTTGAATTGTTGCTATCAGAGAAGAGAGAGTTCTGTCCTTCCATCCTATCTGAGAGGGATCCTATTCATCGACCCTTGAATCCCCTTCTTCAACCGATCCTATCCCTATCCTTAGCTGTATTTTTCTCCTTAATTTCTGTTTTTTTTTCTTTTTCCATTTTCTTAGCTAACTAATTTTGTCTCTTGTGCAGCTGAATTCCTTGAACCTTCGAGATAGAATCAGGGAGAAAATTGATGTGCCTGTGTGGGCGGTGAGGTGGCAATTCAGGTAAGGTTTCTCTCTCTATAACCGACTAGATTTTAAGAATCTAGTTAGCAATTATTGGGCTGAATCCTCTGTTGTTAGCTATGGTTGAGCCTTTTTGTGAAACTGAATTTTCATCTCCATGCAATTGATTTTGACGGTCCTGATGTAAATTAGTTCCGCATCTTTGCCTTATGATTGTTAAATGATGACTTGATAACCCCTATGGACCTGATTCTGCCTTTGCACATTTGCTCATACCTTAGCTTTGCCTCCCTTAGTTCCTGCATGTTTTGTCCAATTATGTTTTGGCAATAATGATTGATCCATTTGCCTAATCCCCCTGTGTGATTCCCTATATTTGAGCCTTTCCTCTATCGAATCCATATGGTCTATACATGCATACTACCATTGCTCTTGGTTCCTTAATTTCCTAATGTACCATCATTTTGACCTATATTTCTGCACTTGAGTGTTGTTGAAGCTTTCCCTTGTAAACATTTGGAGAACCGTGGAATAGTGTATGTGACTGCAGGAGCTCAATTAAAAGTCGTTTAAGGCACTTGATCATTGGACAGCTTTGAGGAGCCACAAAGCAATTGAAGAAAAGAACCAATCAAAAGAGAAAAGAGGGGTATAGAGCTCATGTCAAATCATAGCATCCCATTCATTGTAAACAAACATATGTATTGAATCTCAAGAAAGCAAAATCTTTTTGTATTTTTGCTATTTCTATTTTTTTGTATTTTGTATTTTATGTAACCTAAAACATGAAAGATGAAATGAAAATGAGAAATTATAAATTCTTTTGGTGATTTTAAATTTCCAATTTTTTGTACTTTTTACAATGACAATGCTTATAATGAAAACCACTTACTTATCAAAGTGCACTATCTAGAAATTGGAAATGATTTTATGTATTTTTATGTAATGTCTAACTAATTGCTAAATTGAGAGTTAATTAATCAATGAGCTAAATCGAGCCTAAGCTAGCTACATGATTAAAATGCAACAATACTTAATTACTAAATAAAGGTAAGCCATGAAATATACAAAAATGCCAAAGATGCACAATAAGATTTTTTTGGGTTTTTTAAATGCAATCTAAGTGACTAAAAAAGAATTGAATTAGCTAATCTAAATGAAAAGTGGATTCAAAATGACCAAAATGCCCCTGAATGCAAAAATGACCAAAATACCCCTGAATGCAAAAATGACCAAAATGCCCCTACGTGACCCTAATGCCAAATAAGAAATAAATTAATTTAAATTAAAGGATACCAGACAAAAATGGGTGTCTACAGCTGCCCCTCTTTGCGTGCTTTCTAGCAATCGGGAAGTTTACAAAAAAAAGTAGTTTGTATACTTTCTGAGAGTTAGAATGCGCGCAAAGACGTGGACACCCATTTTACCAAGCGGACAAAATAAATCAAGAATTGAATAAAAAACTGAGGCAGCTTCCGAAACTAAAATTTAAAGCAAAGAGATCCTCGAATAGGATCCTGAAATCCACTAATAAAACAATAATCCTGAATATGATTCTGAAATTAATTGATAAAGCAATGATCTTAATGAATTAATTGATAAAATAAAATGATTCTTGAAGCAAATATGAGTGTGCCCGGAGGACTTGTCAATGCAAATTCTGAACAGACGCCTTCGATCAAGAATTTGAAACTTAAACATGAATCTTGGATGAAAAACTTGATGAAATGAAATGGTACCCGGAGGTTTTACCCATTGCCCGGAGGACTTATCAGAATTAATACCCGGAGGTTTCTGAATTTGTACCGGAGGACTTACCAATGCAAACTCTGAACTGCCACCTTCAATCAAGGATTTTAAACTTAAATATGATAAAAACTTGATGGAATGAAATGGTACCCGGAGGTTTTACCAATTGCCCGGAGGACTTATCAGAATTAATACACGGAGGTTTCTGAATTTGTGCCCGGAGGACTTGACAGAATTAACACCCGGAGGTTTCTGAATTTGCGCCCGGAGGACTTACCAATGCAAACTCTGAATTGTTACCTTCGATCAAGGATTTTAAACTTAAACATGAATTTTTGATGAAAACTTGGTTAAATGAAATGGCACCCGGAGGTTTTACCAATTGCCCGGAGGACTTACAGAATTAATACCCGAAGGTTTCTGAATTTGTGCCCGGAGGACTTATCAGAATTAATACCCGGAGGTTTCTGAATTTGTGCCCGAAGGACTTACCAATGCAAACTCTGAATTGTCACCTTCGATCAAGGATTTTAAACTTAAATATGATTAAAACTTGAACTAACTCGTATGGAAACGAGTTTGGCTTGTTGAAAAGCCCCTTGTGGCTTGGATGAAACCGATGTAAAATCTTTGAAAATTAAATCTGAATCACATGGAACTGATTTTGGAAGAGAATACCTTTGGAAAATGACTCTGAATCTGATGTTGTAATTGAAAATTTCTTGATGACGATGAAAGAGGACCAATTCCCGGTCAACTTTTGATAACTTTGAATAATAACTCTGAGTCTGATGATTGAAACTTCTTAACATCACTTTGAATCTTCACTTTCTTGACTTTGCTTCATTTATGTTCTTCTTGATTTATCCTTGGATTTGCCTTCTTTTCCACTTTGATGCTTTCAGTGTTTGCCCCAAATGTAATCTTGATTCTTTGCAGTTTGAGTGAGGATTAACTTTAATTGCTTGAAATCCATTCAAAATTGTGATTTTGTCCTTGTTTTCCAAGCTCTGGTTGTCTTCTTTCCTTACACGTACCTGTCATGAGTGCATGATGATGCATTGCCCCAATACGTGCATGTATGCATGAGTGTTCATGAATGCAGAGAGTGTATGATGAATCGCTTCAAAGAAAAATGATGTTCAATTAACTTCCTTTTTTTATGAAATGCCTTTTTATCCACTTCAAGACTTTGAAGAGAATCTGCTTCAATTGGAAGTCTTGACTTGTTAATCGCATGATTGATCCCTTTTTGAAACCTGTCATTGTTCAAAATAACTTCACAAGAAACCATCATTTCTGAATAAACATTATCTCATTCTCTTTATGGAAATGCTATGCATGCAACATATATTGTCCCAATCTTCAAAATTATTAACTTTCTATAGACAAACTTTGTGAAAATTTCAATTATTTTTCAAGAGGATTGATGAACACCATTCAGAATGCCCCTTAATCAATGGACTTTAACAATTTGGAAGTAATCGGCATACTTCACCCTTGGCTCACAAATGGAATGCAACTATCCTAGCAAAAATTTCTTTTCCTGAAAGTCATTTTCAAACATAACCAACTTTCATCCAAAGCAGTTTGAGTCAACACTGGCCATTTGGGCATATGGTTCAAAAAGTGGGCAGAAAATATTATCAAGGGTATGACTTCAATGAATTGGTCCTTCCAAATTGTTTGGTGATTTCCCCTTTAATTACCCATGAGTTGAACAACTCATTCATCTAATAGGGGTCTCATTTTTGAGTGCCTCTCGTTGTAAACTCCAAGAGACTTTGAGGATTCCCATTATTGCTTTAGACTGCCCTTTCGGGTTTTCACCCTAGAGCTTTACTCTATTCTTTTCTTTTCTTTTTTTCATTTTTTTATTTTTAATTTTTCATCATTTTTTCATTTTTTCATTTTTTTCACGGCACTTGGAAACTCCTAGTTAACCCGAAAACTCTTTTCAAAAACTCTTTTCAAAAGTTTTGACCAAAACCTTTTGCAAAACGGACTATTTTTGTTGAGGAACAATCTCTTCTCGAATGTCCTCACTTGATCAAAGATGGTCTTTTATTAGGCACGTAACGTAGGCTAGGGTTCATGGTTGCCAAAGAAAGGATATAAATGCTCAAAATGTGTTTAAGGGTGTTCAAATCAAGGATCATTTTTGTCATGTGAAGGATCTTATCATATCAATTGTCCTTTGCTCCATCTTAAATTTTCAATTTTCATTTCATCATTTTTTTCATTTTTTTTGATGATTTTTTTTGATTGATTTTTTGATTGATTTTTTTGTTTTATTTTTATTATTATTTTTTTTTGAAAATTCTCGATGGAGTGGACTTAATCACTATCGGGATGCCCCATTCGATATTGAGTGCAAACCCTTTCTTTCGAGGTTAATCCTTCTTCACCTTTGCCCCCAGTGTGGAGAGTGATCCTTGATTAGGGTTCATAGAAAAGAAATTAATCAGGCTCAAAGGGGGACAACAATGGATAATTTTCTACAAGCGAAAGGATTAAGAAAGAAAGTCATTTATCACTTCAAGATTGGACATCTTCATTGAAGAGATTCCTCGGAAAAACGGGTTTCGAAAACCATTTTTGAAAAACACTTTTGAAAAACCCCTTTTTTTTACTTACTTGAAAAAAACCATGACTCTCTTTTTTTTTTTGAAAACCATGACTCTTTTTTTTGAAAACCACTTTATTTGACTCCTCTAATATTCCAAGTGCTTTTTTTCATTTTTTTCATCATTTTGCATTCATTTTTTTTCATTTTTTTCATCATTTTTTTTGGGAATTTTTGGATTGATGTTTCTTGCCCCCTTTTTACTCAGATAACCTTTCTTGTGAAATAGACCTGGGTATTCTAGTATTCCATTGAATTGAAGTGAAGACTGATTCAGTTGATCACAAGGGGTAAGAGACGTATCATTGTTAGACAACTGGAATGATCTGAAAAAAAGATTCTCTTATCGGACACCAAAGTAGTATAAATGCATCCCATCGAAAAGAATTTGCCCCTAGGAATATGGAAATGATGATCTCGACCCTTTTGAAATGATCGTCTCAAGAGCAAGATAGGCCGAGTTGATCTTTGTGATGTTTCAAAGAACGTGAGGATTTGGCTCAGGGGCTTCTTTCGGTTTATCGATGTTTATGTTTATGTTTTGGGCCCAGTGTTGACAAAATCAAAGTTTTCACATTAAAAACCAATTTCGAACGAAAATCCCACATTGAAAAACTTCTTTTTCCTTTTTTTTTCTTCTTCTTTCCTTTTACAAAGTTTGTTATTGCTTTGCTCATTGCCAGGACAAAGATCATCGCCCTTCCAAGTGCCATTGAGAATCTGTCAGGGGTCTTTCCAAATGGTGAACACCAAACCTCGCAATTCTTGCTAAATTAATTCTTAAGAAAGTTTTCTTTTTATTCATTAACAAAAATTACTACAACAAGAGTAAATAATCTAAACTTGCAAAACCCTAAAACATCATTAAATTCAAAATGCTATGCTCATGCCATGCTCATGCAATGGGAGTTTCAAAGTTTTGAAAATTTTCCCTTTTTTACAAGCTTTCATCCCTTCCTTTCGATTGAGTTGAAGCTATGCGACCTTCCATTGCTCGAGAAGTCCAGGAGTCAGCATACCACTCTTGATCAATTCCCCAATCTTCTCCTTTAATTGCCTGCAATTTTCTGTTGAATGCCCAACAACCCCCATGTGATAATCACATTTATCGCTTGAATCATAACTTCTTGCTGATGGATCAGGAACTGATTTCATGGCTACTGGAGAGATAAATTGGTTCTGGACTAGTAGCGGTAGGAGATCGGAAATTGGGATTGACAGTTGAGCAATCTCGAATTGATTTACTGCTCGAGCTTTCTTCCGAGGTATGAACTTGCCATGCCTTGCATTTCGATCAACATGCCCAATATAACTATGCTCACCCATTTCACTTCCTTTCCTCTTTCTCCGCCCCTTGTCGTTTTCCATTCCAACCACAATCCTTCCACTTTGAATAGCATCCTCTATTATCTCCCCAAGGCGAACGAGTTTAGTGAAATCCTTTAGCCAATTGCTAAGCATGTTTTCAAAGTATGGACCAGGAAGTGTTGGAATTAAAAGGTCTACCATGTCCTTTTCAAATAGAGAAGTTTTAACCTGCATTGCCATATCCCTCCATCTCACTGCATATTCTCTAAAGCTTTCACCTAATTTCATTTTCATCTTTGTGAGTGTTGTACAGTTTGGCGCTGTTTCTATCACGTATCTGTAGTAAGCAAGGAATGCTTTTGCCAAATCTTCCCATGTACCAATACAACTGGCCTTTAACTGAGCATACCATCTGGCTGCGTTCCCTGTCAAACTGTCCTGGAAGCAAAAGATCATCAACTTCTCATCACGGATGTATGGGGTCATCTTGCGACAATACATGGTCAAGTGTGTCTTGGGGCAACCAATTCCATCATACTTGTCAAACTTGGGCACTTTGAATCCTGGTAGGATGATCAGATCCGAAACTAAACAAAGATCCTTTGGGTGCACAGATCCATATATGTTGGTACCCTCAATATCTTTCAGCCTCTTATCCAACAGTTAATACCCAATCTTCTACATCTCAATCTGACCCTCTTATGAGTTTCGAAGTGTTAAGCCATCACTTGTTTTGAGATGATGAAAAGATTGCTTTTGTGTCTCTTGTAGGATTACATCAACACGACTTGACTCATGAGGGTCTTTAACCATAATGTTTTCCTCGAAAGGTTCGTTCTCCCCTTGTTTGAATTGCGCACCAGTCCGCTCTTTACTTAGTGTCAAGCTCAACCTTCTAGGCATTATTTTCGACATTTGCCCCATCTGTCCAAAATTTTGCTCCATTTTATCTACTTGATCAATTGCATCATCCATGGTTTTCATTGGGAATTGAAACCCTTTTCACCTGATCACACAACAAGAGATTAACAATTAGATCCTTATCGATAATGGACCCCATCAATCGTCTCCCTAGGCATGGCCTAACTAGGAAGAAGCATTTCCTCCGGAGAGTATTAATCTCTCTTTCATTGGTTTTGATAGAGTCTATGCATAGAATGCTCGATGATGACATGTGCATGTGCTGAAATGATGTCAGTGGTGCATGAATAGTGATCGATGTGAAACATAAACAAATGAAAACTTCTGATTTATTACCAACAAAACTACATTATCCTATTACCCCCTACTTCAAACATAGCCTTAAATTTATACAAGAGTGGCTAAAGTAACAAAAGGAAGCCCAAACAATCTCCCCAAAAGTCCTTAGGCATAGACATCGGGGTTTAAGTCAGATCAACACCATCAAACTCTCTTCTTGCTAGTTCTTGATTCTGAAATTTGGGATTCCCGTTGGCTCAAAAGTCAGCTTGCCCTCTTCAATCAACTTCTGCACATCATACTTCAGCCTCGTGCAATCCTCAGTGGAATGACCTCCTACTCCAGAATTATATTCACAATGGGCATCATCCTTATACCATTTCGGATAAAGTGGCTTCATGGCGCAAGTATATTGTTTTAGTCCAAGTAAGCCTCTTTGCACTAACTGAGGAAGCAATTCTGTGAAAGAGATTGGAATCGGGCTCAATGGCTTTTTCTGATTGTTCCTAGAACAAGTTGGTTGAGTGATCGATGGTGGTTTTGGCATTTGAGTGGATGCTTGAAAATTCAACTGTGGATGAGGTAGGTACTGGTGAGGGTTCGGAAGATTTCCCCAAGATCTAGTACTCAGAGGATATGAGGGTGGTGCCGGGTGGGGAGGCAAGGTTGACTGGTGTGCGGTACTTTGAGATTGCATTGCTCCAAAAGATTCCACCTTTGACACATAGCCCTTCAATTGCTCTACTTGTTTGGTAAATTCATCCATCCCTTTTGCAATTATGTCCAAGTCTGGAAGCTTGTTTGAGCCAAGTGCATGCCCTGATTCAGGATGAGTCTGTTGCGTTGATGTACTCAAAAGAAGTTCCTTGACCCCTTCCCCATCACCAATGTTCACCACTAGCCTAGCAACCTGCTTTTTCAGCTCATCCATGTCGGATTCTGACTTTTCCTGCCTGTCTTCTAAACGGCTTATCCTCATTTCATAAACCTCTGATTGTTTTCCAAGTGCTGCATTCGAGCTTCCAACCAATCTCCTATACTTCAACTGTATCTAAGATTCCCTACTAAATCACTGCGTTGCACAACAAACCCCGAATAAGTAGCATTTACACATGATCTGGGTAGACAAACTATGTACAAAGATGCATCAACTCACAAATGATGGCGATAATGCAAAATGGATGCATGAACATATGTGCAAATGAATGTCATGATAACTTGACAAGCTATCAAAATCTGCATGATAATGCAACATGACATGGCAATCTATATTGATAAACAAATGAATGGCATGGATATGCATGGTCAATTTTCCAACATATTAATGAATGAGAATGCGAAAAATGATGTCATGATATGTAATGGTGAAACCTGCAACACAAATATGGTTATACAGATGCATGTGCAAAAAGATATGATAAGAAGGAAGAAACAAAAGCTCATTAGTAATTAAACATAAAAAACATTGCTGAAAATTTAAGGAAAAACCATGCCCCTTTTATTCTCGAATAATAAACCTTTTTATTTTCTGAAAAAATTAAAAGGACGAAAATGCCCTTGGGGCGGAGAGTCCACCTACTGCGGATAAAGTCATTACCCGCTCTAGAGCCTTTGTTTTTTTTTTTTTATGAAAACGAGAAGTAAAGGTAAGAGGTGTTCCTTATGTGTACCAAGTTACATGCTGGGCTTGCTCCACTCACACCTAAAAGGTTCCCAATTTTGACCCGGCAAAGTCTCATTGGGTGGAGGTTTTTCGCACAACCTGCACGGAGACCTGGTTGGTCCCACGAAAGCTCGCTTATTATACCTCCCAAATTTAATTAAGGTGGCACGATGTAAATGCACGATGCAGTCTAAGTGAAGTGTGTGAAGGAACGACTTACCATTACCCCTAAAACTAAACCTGACAGACCTAGTAACTAACCACAACAGAAGACAAGAGAAACAACAGAAGATAGGGGTGAAGTAAACAGATATATACATGGAAAGCGGTAAAGATGCAAAGCACAACAAAACAAAAAGAAAAGCAAGCAACCATTTTATTAAACCCTAGATCTTGATTAGACTAAGTGAGGCCTGACTCTCTAACTGTCCCCAGTGGAGTTGCCAAGCTGTCGAAACGTTCGGGTCCGGGGAACCCTGCCGAAACGACTTGGAAAAAGAGGAGTCGCCACTAATCTTTTTTTTCTAAGGTGTGATTAGCCACCTAATGATCTCCTAAGCCTAGTTAAATCCAAAGCTCGGCATTGGACCAACTAAGCTTAAAGTCCGGTCTTCCAACCTAAATCTAAGTTCGGGAGTCTGTTACATTTGGGGAAGGATCAGCACCCCCAAATGCCCGTCAAATGACGGTACCTCTAATCTAAACTAAGATCTAGTGGGTCTAAATAAAAACGGTTGCTTTTATCTTATTTTCGGATGAATGAATACGAATGATGCATGAATTAGTGAATTTTATTTTAATCAGTAAACATCAGTGTACTTGAAATTAACCCGAGACCCTTCCCAAGCATTATGGGGGTATTTCGGGAATAATTCAATCTCGGAGCAAGGACCAAAAATTCGTACCCGAGTACATTTATTTGGGGCCCACCCGTCATTGTAAAACAACTACTGTTTACTGATTCTTACTTAGCTAATTCTCATGAATGACAATTAAAATGCATGAAAGTTTGATCTTATTTACATGCATTAACACAAGTCTACCCAAAATCAACTCCATAAACCCTTCCCATGCATTATGGGGGTATTTATGGAATAGATCGGTCTAGAAGGATCTCCCAGAAATTCGTACCCGAGTACATTTATCCGAAAGGTCCTTCATCTCGGCAAAAGACGAATGTTAATGCACTTTGAATGTAGCAAGGTGACATATAACATGTACGACACAAATGCATATGATTGAGCTTTACTTTACTAATTATTAGCTTATCATAAATTCCAAGGGGCTTAATTGGACTGATAACTTAAATATTGAATAACTTAAAACAAAGGGAAACAAAAGCTTAAGGGCCAAAATGGACGCACTGGGGACCTTTCTGCACAATAAAGAACACAATCAGTAAAGTTTAGGAATCATCAAACATGAATAAAGCAAATCAGGGACTCAATTGCACAATCATCTTATGAACCTAAAAACAAGCTATTAAAACTAGAACTATTTCCTTGTTTTAACTTAACCTAAAAGAATTAAGCCTTTAAATTTAAGTTTTGATTCTTAAACTAAGATCAATTCAAATGGATTCACCAATCCCTCCTTGAGTTAATTCTTAATCAAAAAAATTTGACCTTTTAATTCAAAACTTAGGTTTTCCAAATTAAGATTAACCCATAATGATGTAAAAGTCAATTATCGAGCTAATTTTAATTTAAAAATTCAAGCTTTAAATCCAAAATCTGATTTTTATAATTAAAATCAACTCAAAAAGTAATCAGGAATCCATTTTTGAATCAACTATAGTTTAAAAATTAAAACTTTATACTAAAGACTTGATTTTTTTAGTTTAAATTAAATTCCAAGAAAATGCATTATCATATTCCAATTAATCATGCTATAACAAATAAAAAAACACACCTTTAACAAGGAAATTAGCATCTTAAAATTTTTTGACATAATTTTTTCACAAAATAAACCATTAAAGCAAAAATGATGAACATTTACCCAATCCATTATCTTTTACTAACAAAGACAACACCTTTTTATTAAAAATCTAAGCTTTCAACAAGATCATTACTTTAATCATCAAACCAATATCGTAACATCACAAACATATATGAATCAACCAACATATATTTTATCCATCATTAAAGTAAAAGCAAAATTGAATAAACAAATAAACAAACCCTAAATTGACTAAAATAATAACCGGAAGCACCAAATTGGAAATCCGCAAAAGAAATTAAAGCTTGAATCAATGAGAAAAGGGCTGAATCGAAACAAACCAGAAATTTAAAAGCTAAAACAGTGAATACACATACCTAGAATGACGTCGTTCAGGCTCAAGATCTCTCCTTTTATCGAGCTTCTTCCTCTTTTTCCTCACTTCTTCTTCCTCGATTCGCCTTTTCTTCTCTACTGAAAACCCTAAACGCCATGACTCTACATCTCACCTGCGCAGCACTCCCATGGCTTCTTTCACTTGAAACTCTTCTTCAAAAGCCTGGTACGGTCCTCCATAAACTAGAATCTTCGAAACGGCCTTGGATGTTCGGATTACAGTGAGCCCTCTATTGAATCAGCCTCGAACTCCGGGGTTTTACTCCGTCCTTTCCCCTCTATCAACTCCTTGGTGCAATTTCAGGTAAGTTCCCTCCTTTAATCAACAAAGCCCCAATTCAATTTTTAAAAGAACCCTAGCTTCGACTTTAGAGAGAAAAATAAGATTTTGATGGAGAGAAAGAGTCTTAGAGAGAAAGAAGCCTCAAAGGATTTTTTTTCAGTGAAGAGATGTTGATTTTTCAATTCGGTCTGTCTTCCCAGAAGAGATGATAGTCTTCTTGTGTGTATGGAAGAGAGAAGGGTCGGAGAGTGAGAGAAAGGCCAATTTTCTGTGTGTGAGGAATAGAATCCAATTGTTGTGTGTATTTTCTGCCGAGAGAAGGTGGAAATCCCCAGTGTTTTTCAATTAAAAGGCGTTTAAGGCACTTGATCATTGGATAGCTTTGAGGAGCCACAAAGCAATTGAAGAAAAGAACCAATCAAAAGAGAAAAGAGGGGTATAGAGCTCATGTCAAATCATAGCATCCCATTCATTGTAAACAAACATATGTATTGAATCTCAAGAAAGCAAAATCTTTTTGTATTTTTGCTATTTCTATTTTTTTGTATTTTGTATTTTATGTAACCTAAAACATGAAAGATGAAATGAAAATGAGAAATTATAAATTCTTTTGGTGATTTTAAATTTCCAATTTTTTGTACTTTTTACAATGACAATGCTTATAATGAAAACCACTTACTTATCAAAGTGCACTATCCAGAAATTGGAAATGATTTTATGTATTTTTATGTAATGTCTAACTAATTGCTAAATTTAGAGTTAATTAATCAATGAGCTAAATCGAGCCTAAGCTAGCTACATGATTAAAATGCAACAATACTAAATTACTAAATAAAGGTAAGCCATGAAATATACAAAAATGCCAAAGATGCACAATAAGATTTTTTTGGGTTTTTTAAATGCAATCTAAGTGACTAAAAAAGAATTGAATTAGCTAATCTAAATGAAAAGTGGACTCAAAATGACCAAAATGCCCCTGAATGCAAAAATGACCAAAATGCCCCTGAATGCAAAAATGACCAAAATGCCCCTACGTGACCCTAATGCCAAATAAGAAATAAATTAATTTAAATTAAAGGATACCAGACAAAAATGGGTGTCTACAGCCGTTGAGCCTTGTGTTGCATTTCAATCTTTCTGTTACGGTGTATTTCTGTTAAGATTAGGCTTGGTTAAAAAATATTCTTCTGTTTTGTCCTACTGAATGAATTTGCATCTCAAAGATCAGGCTTGGTTAAAATATTAGGCCGTCATGTTATATATTATGTAGGGGAAGCAGAATTGCACAAGAAACTCTTTTGCCAACAATGGACAATGTATTGCTGCATGCCCTACATTTGCTGGAATGCTTGGTAGAATGTGATTGTTTGTGTGTTGTAAGATGGCATTTGTGGAGTAATTAATTAAGCAACAGGAAATATCACTAGTTGCATTAGATTTCATATAAAGTACTTTTGCATGAAATTGCTTTGTAGTTTTTATATAATGTTTTTCATGTGCCTGATTTTGCATCAGATGGTCATATAGTGAACTGTAAATTGACATTTGAGCTATCATGAGAATTGTTTGAAGGTTGAATCTGCACATTTGATTGAAGTTAATATAAGTGTCCATGGAATCAACAGTACAATTGACTGAATTCAGAAATCCATGCATGCCTTTTTAATATAAGTTAATCTACACATTTGATTGAAGTTAATAGTCATTTCCCTACTAGAACCATTTGCTTTGCTTGATCTTCCCTGTTTTTGTATCTCTGTTTGCCTAGAAGACTCTATTCCCACTTTTGAATGCTGACTTATGCCCCCTCAATGCAATTTGATGTTGTTTTGCCCACATCTGAAAATTTGTTAAATATATATATATATATATATATGTATGCACATTAATTATAGCAATAAACTAGTGTAGAAAGTTGGAACTCTTCATTTTTGGTTCCTTGTGTATAATTTGCTAGTTGTGGAACTTCTACTAATGTGATTCTGTAAATTGATTTGAGTAATTTCAGTAAGTACTTACTATTTTTACTGTTTTTCAGTTGCTGAATTTTTGATGTGTTTCAAGAGTTACACACTGTTTTTCTTGCCTTGTAGAACTCAGGAGGAGGATCACCAATAATAACTAGAGTGGAGTACTCTCTTTTCATTGATAATTGTTAATATGCAAAACTACAAGACAAGGTTTGTAAGAAATGGAATTTGTTTCAATAACTTTTTAATGATGCTGTTATATGTATTTGTGTTATTGTAACTAATTTTTGTTTGTTTTTTTTGTCTACTATGCAGCAAACCCAAAGGTCTATTGAAGAGGAAAAAACCGGAAGGTTCAACTGCTATAATAAACTCAAAGAAAGCAATTCAGCAGTTGTGTCGAGAAAAACCTATTGTTAATGGGGATTTAGCAGCAAATGGTGACCCCATTGAGGCAGCAAATGGAGAGGATGTTTCTGGTCCGGCTCTCCCTACTATGACTGTTGTCGCAGTGGATCCTCCCACTTCGACCCCAGTAGTGGATCCTCCCACTTCGACCCCAGTAGTGGATCCTCCCGCTTTGCCTCGGGTCGGTTCGGCTGCGCTTAACGAAGCGGGGGATTCTGCTAATAATTCCCAGCCGAGCACCAGTCATGATGCCACTTCTGAACTCTTTGAGCTGGTTGATTCATATTATATGACGACCGTTACAGGTATTCCACTAAAACCATAATCTATTTGACTTCCAATATTCTGTAACTTTTTTTTTATAATTTACTAACTCATTTTTAATGATAGTTGATGACAATGGAGTGTAGAAACAAGTAAAAACAAATTTGAATAAACTCTGGACCGAAAGGCCTCCCTACAAAGTTATTGTTAAAGGCAATGAATTGAGACAACCTGTTGGAGAGGAAAGTAAACTCCTTGGAGGATTTCTAGGGAAGTTGGGTCGGGATCAAGTACGACTTCCAATGAGTCCACAGCCATGGAATACCATTTCTCGTAGTGTCAAAGATAGAGCGGTCGAGTTTGTTAAGATATGTAACTTATTTTTCATCTTTCCAAATAGAGTTCTAACTTGTGTTTGTGTTCCATATTTGAATTCAAAGTGTAACTGTTTTGTTAATCTGATTTTTCTGCATTATTGTTTATGTTTTCAGACTAGATTTCGCTTTGACTGTGAGACACATCTATTGCTAGAAGTGAATATGGGAAAAAAGTGGAGGGACTGTAGACACCCCTTTTTGGCTCATATCCTTTAAATGTTTCTTAATTAGCATTAGGGGGGCGTTTTGTCATTTGCAAGTTCATTTTAGCATTTCAATAAAGTAGTTCATTTCGTAAGCATTTTTCTAGTTATTATTTAGTTATCATTAGATTAAAAAAAATAATAACAAAAATAACCAAAAAAAAGAAAAAAGAAAAAGAGGGTTTGTGCATGTAATTTGCCCATTGGGCTTTGTTTAATCATTTGGATCATTTCTGAGTTTGGGTTTTTCATTGGGCCTATAGTTGTTGGGCCTTGGTCTTTCAACCATTGGGATATCAATCCACTCATTACATTGTTTGAGCCCATTTTCTTTAGAACCCCATTGCAAAATTAAAAGCATTTGTTCCCTTGAAAAGCTACAAGGATTGACATGCATGCCGTTTAAATTAAATTGCAAAATAAAGTTTGGAATATAATTTACAACGGGTTATATGTCGAAATTCAACTAGTTTACAAGGAAATGAGATTGAAAATGGGTTTGATCCAATGATTGATGGCTTCTTGCTTAGCAAAAGAAATGGGGGCTGCTGGAAGCCTAGAACTTGCTGAATTACTAAGCAATGACAAGGATTGATCTGCAAAGCAAAACTTGAAAGGCAGTTAGCTAAGGCACTCAAACGTTGCTCATTCATCACATTCAAGCTCAATTTTTGCAGTCAAATACAGATTGGAGGATCACAGATACACACATGAGCAGTGAAGTATTTAATGCAATGAAATTCAGAGGTGAGCAATCAAACGTAACAGTTTGCAACCAAGGGTGCAACATATTTGACAAGAGAGTGATTCTAAGCAATATGTCAAACAAGGGAAGCATATCAAAGGCTCAAACTTAGCAAAGAAAGCAACACATCAAGGCAGCCAATGATTCATCAAGCATAAGAGGCCAAAATGCAAATAAATCAGGAAACATTTCTTTCAAATGATTGCAGCAAGCTGAACTTCACGAATGGGCAGAATCAAGCAAGTGCAGGAACGCAAAATCATCAAATCCCAGCATGCATTTTTACGTTAAGACATAGGCATAATTCCATTGCATTTTCTTCCACCATTTACATGATCACATTATTACAGCAACATTTTTACAATGACCAAGTCAGCAATATAAAGAGTCAAAGAGTCCAGAGAAGAGCACTTACCAACGTGGCAGCCTTTAATTGGCCCAAGTGAACCTCAAAGCTTTGTTACTGGTCCAAGGCAGCAAGAGCACCTGCAAAGAGAAATATGTGTGAGAGAGAATTGACAGAACAGACAAAAAAGGAAAATGAGAGGAAACCTCATCTCTGCCAGCACGTTTGCTTCCCACACTTGCAACAAAATTCATCTGCACTGAGCATTTCATGGGACAGGTGCTAACAATTACAACCTGTACAAACTGACAAAACAGGAATTAGCAAGATAAAAATTGAGGGAATAATCAGAAAATGGGAGAGCCATAAGATTAAAAGGGACTAACGGTTAAGATGGAAGTGGCAGGGCCTTTATATACAACATGATAAGCTAGAAGGGGGAGGGGGTTTTCCAAGGAAAAAAAACCTAGCAGCTAAGAGTTCCCAAGATCCCAAAAAAAAAGAGACAGAGGCATAAACCCTAGCAATAACAGCTAAGATTTCCTAAGAACCAACAAGTTCATCTCCTTTTTACAGAAGCTTTCTTATTTCTAGTTCAACAAAAAGAAAAAAAAAACCCAAAAAATTTTGATAGTGTAGTTTTCCCTTTGGTCATTGAAAATCCTTAGTCTTCAACAGTTCAAAGTCATCAAAAAAATCAAACTTCCACTTCTTTAACAACATAGACAGAAAATCAAAAATAAGAAAAAAAAAACCTTTACCCTTTTTTAGTTTCCTTAATTTCATTCTTCCTATTCCCTGTTGTCGTCCATATGCCATTTTCCTGCCAAACACAAAGAAAAAAGAAAGTCAGTTTCGGTTTAGAGGGAACTACTAGTTAGCAAGCTTAGGTTTGAAGATCCTTCGGTCAAAAGAAGTAAGAGAGGAGAGGAAATACATATCTCAAAGCTAGGCGTATCCGACGGTGGGTCAGAGAGATCGGAAACTTCAAACTTTCGGTTCGAGTTAAGCTTTTTGAGGGTGTTCGTGGCTGTTTTCTAGAGATTTTACACCAGATCCGGAACGAGGAGGACGAGAGGAAGTCCCTTGTTGATTTTCGGACCCAAGCGAAGCTCCGGCGATGGTTCAGGCAGCGGTGCCACCGTGAGGCGATTTCCGGCGGGCTGTTCAGGCGGCGGAGGCGCTTTAGGTTAAAATGTTAGTGATAAGTTGATATTTATAGTCCTCCATAGTTTTGGATCTTATTCTAATTGCATGCGTCACATTTAATTTTTCATTCAATTTAGTCCTCATTTTAAATCAATCAAGTCCCAAAGTTCGCAAGAGTGTTCCTTTAAATGCATTTATTTTTTTCCGTTTTCAATCAATTCCCTACGTTGGTTTGATTTGGTCCTTTTAGTTTAAACTAGTTCAATTTGGTGCATGTCAGTTTAATTTTAGGTTAGATTAATATTATTTAGTTTAATTCTAAATTTAATTGATGTCCTCTTACTTAGTCTAGATAATTATTGGATTAATATAGTTTATATTTGTTAATAACACTAATATCAGGTAGTCAACATTTAGCATATTACTTCAAGAAAAGGTAGGAGAGGAATATTAATAACTAATGTTCTTTGATAATTTAGGAATTAAACCTTTTAGAAAATAATAACTATTTTTAAATGGCAATTGGTAAAACTTAGTAATTTACTTCATCAATAAAGCTAGATTTTTCTTTAGTTCATGATTAGACTAGTTAAATAGTAATTAATCAATTAGATACTTATTGAGTAGCTTTACTAAAATATGATATATTTAGTAAAACTTTTAGGAATAAAATGGTTAAAATTAAGGATTTGGATTATGTGGCATACTTGTATTTTTAGTACTTACTTGGGCTTTCTTTTTATATATATATTGGGTTTTACTTTGTTTGCTTACTAGTTGTTTTGGGCTTCAATGCTTGTTTGGTCTTGGAGTAGCTTTTTGGTCGCATATCTTTTGGGCTTCATTTTGGCCTTTAGTTTTACATTTTTACATTAGTGTTAAGAAATATCAATTTGGGCCTAGAGCTTCATATTAAAATTAAATCAAGTTAATTTCTTAAATAAGTTATGTTTAAAATTTAGGAATAACTTCATATGCATCCATGTTAGTTTCCTTAAATATTGTTGATGTCATGCTCATTTAACCAAAAATAAATGGATTCCGATGATGGAATAATTGGTTGAAATGTCGACAGAGTTGTCCATTTTAATCCGAACTTCCTAGGCTTGAGGTATTTATTTGGGGGTCTTACCAATCAAGTGGAAGGTGCCCAAATGATGCCTCTCGGATAATCACTTGGTAAAATTGAATTTAACCGGAAATCATGCATCACGCGCATTCATGCATCTAGGGTTTAGATTCAGTAGTTTTCAATTAAAGTTCAGAAATCAAAAAAAAGATGAAATTGAAAATGAAATAAAATGAAACCATTTTTATCAAAATTAAAAAAGAGTTTGTGCTTGAAAATTGTTCTCTTTTAGTTTTCCAAGATTAAAAAAAATCAAATCAAAAAAGAAAAAATGAGTCTTTCAAAATTAAATTAAAAGGTTTTCCAAAAATCCAAAAAAATCAAATCAAAATTCAAAAAAAAATCATCAAGTTTTCAAAGCATTCAATTTAGGTCTTTTCAAATTGGGAAAGTTCCCATTAAGTTTTCAAAGTGTTCAATTTAAGTCTTTTCAAAACATTCAAACATCATTTTTCAAATAGAGTCGTTTTAACGGTAAGTTTTAAAGAAAATCCTCATCATGAGGAGCCCAAAAAGAGAACAAATAATAAATGGGGAAGTCCCCAACATTCCTATTTCAAAATTCAAAACCTATTTTTGCTTGTTTATTTGCTTAATTTCAAAGATCATAAAAGAGTTTAATGGCATGAAAACACTTAAAAATAGAGACAACCAATAATACAAACCCATAGTCAATTCTAAACTAGTCAGTGCCATCTTTTGACGGGCATCGTGGGGGTGCTAATCCTTCCCCACGCGTACTCGACTCCCGAACCTTTAAGACTCTGGTTAGAAGACTGTTTATTAGGTTTAGTGTTACCTTCGCCAAGCTTAGGTTAACATTAGGCTTAATAATCTGATAGGTGGCTAATCACACCTAGGTTAAAAAAGATTAGTGGCGACTCCCGTAGTTTAGTTTCCTTTTAAGTCGTTAAACGGCAGGGTTCGGACCCCCCGGACCCGCACGTTGCGACAGCTTGGCGACTCCACTGGGGACTGGTTAGAGAGTCAAACTGAATGCTAGTTTAGAGTTGATTAGGGTTTCTAGATTTGGTTGTTTGTTTGCATTTTCTTGTTCATTCATGCCTGTTTATCATTGTTTATTCTTGCCTATATTTATGCTTACATGCTTTCATATTCTTGTATATATTATGCCTAACTTGTCACACATTATTTCTTTTCTTTGGGGGTAGTTTAGTAATTTGGGTAGAATTGTGGTAGAGGTTTGTATGTTCCTTCACACGTGCACTAATAACTTGCATTCACATTGCATGAGCTTACACCGGAGCTCTAACCCTTTTAGGAGGAGGCAAAGTAGCTAGCCCTCGTGTGACGATAGTCACCGTGCGGGTTTGTAGTGAACACCTCCGCTTAGACTGAATCCTTTCCAATGAACCTATAGTGGGTGAGGATTGGAGGCCTTACTAGCTTAGAGTGGGCGACAGTGAGGACAGTCTGGGAACCTTTAAAGTCTTACCGAAACCAAGCATATAGAAATGAGAAAGCCAGCCAATATAGAGCCAAACTTGAGAATGAGTGTGTAGGACACAAAGAAGGAACACTTCTAATCTTTATCTCTTTTACCATTTCCAAAATGAGACTGTAGAGTGGGTAATGACTTTATCCACAATAGGTAGACTTTCCGCCCCAAGGGCAGTTTCGTCCTTTTGATTTTTCGAAAAACAAAAAAAGGCTTTGTTATTCAATAATAAAAGGGGCATGATTTTTTCTTCTATTTTCAGTTATCCATGCTTTATTTTGTGTTTAGTTACTAACCATTTTTGTTCTGTCACTCTTTCCTTTTCACATCTGCATCCACCTAACTCTTTGTTTTGCAGGATTCATCATTGTGCATTCCCGTGTGTTCATATCCATGCATTGTTCATCAACATAGTTTGCCATGACATTTCATTTATTCATCAACGTAGATTGCCATGTCAAGGTGCATCTCATTCACATTTTTTATGATTTGTCAAGTAATCATCACAATCATTTGTATATGTCATACATTCATCATGCATTATCCACTCCTTTATATATGTTCATGCATCAATCATGCATTAATCCATTCATTACTACATGCATCAATCATGCATTAATCCATTCATTACTACATGCATCCATCTTGCATTACCTTTATCTTTTGTAAATAGATACATTTTGTGCAATAGGTGATGCATTTCTTGTAAATATTGCTTGTTTTCTATCTGTTGGAGTCTAACATCATCAGAGGGAGCATTGTTTGAAACATCGAGTACATCATTGAGGCTTAATCAGCGAGCGCGGTCGGAGAAATTCTCTTCTCATATTCATTGTCAAAAGTCAGGCCAAACCAGTGAAGTCGCTCTCAGCTCAGCAAAGTAGCCGTTCAATAGAGATCTCTGGATCCCATGACAATCCCAAACCAGTCACAAAGAGGCAATGGAGGCCCACCAAAGAGGGAATTTCTCAAATTTCAGAGCATAACTTACACATGCATGACATCAGTATAGCATTTTGGCTTAAATTATTGTATTTTGAATATTCAGCATGTAGGATTGCATTGTATTAATAGTGGTTAAAGTTGTTGCACTTTCATTGTGTAGACACCCGTTTTTGTCCTATATCCTTTAATTTGGGTCGAGTTAGCATTTTGGTCTTTTTTGCATCTAGGGGTATTTTGGTCATTTTGACACTCAGGGGCATTTTGGTCATTCTTTGCGTTTAAGGATTATTTTGACAATCTTAAGCTCACTTTTAAATAGCTAATTCATTGGAAAAATCAAAAAATCTTAATGTGTACTTTTGGTGTTTTTGCATATTTGCATTTAGTAACTTGGTATTACTGCACTTAGTAATTTGGTATTGTTGCATCTCCATTTAGTAATTTAGCTTTGTTGTATTTCAATTATGTAGTTCAATTCAGTTTAGTTCATTGTTTAATCCAACCTCAATTTAGCAATTAGTCAGATATTGCATCCGCATCTTCATTGGTTATTAAATAATTGTAATGTAGTATTGTTATTGCAAAGTAAAAAAAAAAAACAGAAATTAGGAAATTACAAAAAAAAAAGAAAAAGAAGAAGAATCTATTATTTCTCATTTATTCATTTGCACTAGTTAGATATATCCCCAAAGTACTAAATAGAAGTAATAAAAATACAAAAAGGGGAGCTTTATTTACAATTCCCTTGGCTTTGCATATTACATCTTGAATTGAGTTTTGGTCCTCATAAGGTTTGTTTTTCTCTTCCGACTTGGCTTTCTCTTTACTTAGTCTTTAGTAACCTGCAAAGATGTAAAATGTGCCCCCCAAATTCAAGACTAAACACCATTAATTGGTGTAAGCCAAAAAGGGTCGGAGGGCTTTTAAAAAATGCAAAAACAGTGCAGCAACACTAAATAAAACAAGAAGCAAAAAAAAAAAAAGCAGGGGGGGGGGCTCAATTTTCGAGATCTAGGGTTCTTAGCCGCCAAAGTCCAGGGTTCTAGTTTTACAGCAAGAAATACGCAAAAACCAATCAGAAAAAGATCAAAACTAGTGAAAATATGATACCTTTTTCGATTCCATGGAATCTCGAGTTGCTTGAGCCTCCATCCTCTTAGTTTTCTCACTGTCTAGTAAAGTTTCAGGGTTACTTTTAGGGTTCGAAGCTCTCGTTTTTGGACTTTGTTTCTTATTTTTGCTGAATCGGTTTGGGGCTTTTGTTTAGTGAGTCTATAGGAGCCAAATACCGGAGTCTGGAGTTTGTGTTGGCAGTGGTTTCCGTCAGGGAGGTAGAGGAAGGTTTCGGGTCAACCTTTTTTGTTACTTTCGGTGGAGTTTTACGGTTTGGTGTTTGGTATTAGCGAAAAATAGGTGAAATGAGGGATCTTTAAGTGATTTAGGACTCATTTTAGACGTCGACAGTGGTGGAAGATGAAGGGCAGCACCGTTGGGACCTGGTTTTAGTGAGAGAGAGGTTGAATCGAAGACAGAGAGAGGAGACTGATTTAGACCGCAATCAGGGCCGCCGGGAAATTGAGTTTTAGGCTTCGGGTTAGGGTTCTTACCATGAATCTTGAAGTCCCATCAATGGAGTCGTCGGATCATAGATCTTTCTTAGGGGTTTTGATCGCGAGGCAATGAGGAAGAATATACTCGAAAACTAGCCTCATTGGACGGCTAAATTCTGAGATCGAAAGGGTGCAACTTTTGCTCGGTTAAGGTCGGATTCGAGGAATTGCAAGCTTGATTTTGTGAAAAAAAGACTAGATCCGTAATCCACAAGAAGCGGTGATCGTTTCTGTATATTTCGGTGGTAAATGGCGGCTGGACGGAGCTCCGACATGGTGGTCAGGGGTGGTGGCGATCTTTGGTGAAGTTCAGAGAGGCGGCGCGGCTTGAAGGAAGAAGAAAGAATCAGAACTAAGGCTAGGGTTTTTAGGTTTTATAGAAACCCACAGACCCGACCCGATTCACATAACCCGCCAGGCCCAATTCCAGATGGGTAACTCCTTTTTATTTATTTGGGCTTTAAATTTTCTAATCATGCATTTGGGCCTGATATTGGATATTGGGCCCATCAGATTTAGGTTAGTTTTATTTTAATTAAGTTTCTAGTTTCATGATTTAATTTAGGATTAGTTTAAATTTCTCTTAATAAAAGAGTAGATTTAAGTTGGTAAATTAAATTAAATTTTTAAGATAATTAAAAAATCAAATAAAAAAGATTAGACTAGGGCATTTACATTCATCTTTATTTTTCATAAATTGTTGCAAGTTACTATATTCATTTGAGATCAATTAAAATGGATCCCGTGAAGGGAAAGGAGGGCGGCTCATTCATGCGTGTCTGAGTTTGCTTGACTTCTCCCAGAGGCTTGGAAATTTCCGAAGGTCGTTTACCATTTATTGGGAAGCGGCCGAAGGTGTTCCTCGTATAATTAATGGGTAATTAAGTTCAAAAAGAATTCCATGCATCATATGCATACACGCATTCAAGAATCTAGTAATTAATAAATTAAAGAATTATTAAGGAAAAAAGAAAAAAAGAGAAGAAAAGAAAGGAAATGGGATCAGTCCGAAAAGTAAAAGGGGCAATCAGTAATTAAGTAAAAAGAGATTAATCAGAGTCAAAGAATTAGTAATCAGTAAATCGGTAATTAAGTAAAAAGAGATTAATCAGAGTCAAAGTAATAGTAATCAGTAAATCAGTAATTAAGTAAAAAGAGATTAATCAGAGTTAAAGTAATAGTAATCAGTAAATCAGTAATTAAGTAAAAAGATAGTAATTAGTAAATTGATTAATCAGTAATTAAAGAGCCTAGGTAAAAATAGTAATCAATAAATTGATAATTAAGAGAGAAAGTTGAAACTAGTAATCAGTAATTAAGAAAGGAAGTAAAAGGGACTAATAAGTAAATTAAGAAAAGGTTAATAATTAAATTAGTAATTGAGATTCAAAGTAAGAGGGCTGATCAGTTTTAGCAAATTAGTAAAAGGAAAAAGGAGTAATTAGAAAGTCAACAATTAAAAGTAAAGGTAAATTAACAAATTGGAAATTAAAGAAATAGTAATTAAGAGTACAAGTGAAAGAATGACAAGTAAGATAGAAAGTAAAAAAAGGCAATCAGTAAGAGTAAGAAGGTTGTCAGTAAAAAGTAAAAGGTAGTCAGTAAGAGTAAGAGAGTAATTAGTAAAGAAGTAAATAGTAATCAGTAAGAGTAAAAGAGCAATCAGTAAAGAGTAACCAGTAAAGAAAAAATGTAAAGAGTAAAGAGTAATCAGTGAAGAAAAAATGGTAAAGAATGAAGAGTAATTAGTAAAATGGTAAAGAGTAAAGAAGTAAAGTAAAGGGAGATCAGTAAAAAGAAAATGGTAAAGAGTAAAGTAAAAAGTAATCAGTAAAGAAAAAATGGTAATCAGTAAAGAGTAATAGTAATCAGTAAGAAGTAGTGGTAATTAGAAAAGAGTAAAAGGGTAATCAGTAAAAAGTAAAATGGTAATTAGAAAAGAGTAAAAAGGTAATCAACAAAAAGTAAAATGGAAATTAATAAAAAAAAGTAAAGAGTAATCAGTAAAGAGAAAAAATAGTAAAGAGTAATTAGTAAAGAGTAAAGAGTAAAAAGTAATCAGTAAAGAAAAAATAGTAAGGAGTGAGAAGAAATCAGTAAAATGGTAAAGGATAAAGAGTAATCAGTAAAGAAAAATGGTAAAGAGTAAAATCTTAATTAGTAAAAAGTAATGGCAACCAGTAAAGAATAAAATATTAACTAGTAATCGGTAAAGAGTAATCAGTAAAAAGTGAATAAAAATGGTATTTAATAATTTAAGTTGAAAGAAAATAGTTGATATTCAATAATCCTTAAAAAAGAAAAGTAAAGTAAGAAAAGGGTAAAGAAGGATATCAAACAAGGAAAATAAATAAAAGAAGAAAAGTCAGTTTTAAGAAAAAAATAAAGAAAAAATGAGAGTCTAAAGACATGAAAATATTCAAGAATAGTAGCAACCAATAATAGAAACTCATAATTAAGTCTAGACTAGTCAGTGCCGTCTTTTGACGAGCGTCGTGGGGGTGCTAATCCTTCCCCACGCGTACCCGACTCCCGAACCCTTAGGACTCTGGTTAATAGACCGTTTATTATGTTTAGTGTTACCTTCGTCAAGCCGGGGTTAACATTAGGTTTAATAATCTAATAGGTGGCTAATCACACCTAGGTCAAAAAAAGATTAGTGGCGACTCCTATAGGATTTCAACAGCAGTATTCCACCCCTTAAAGTCGTTAAACGGTAGGGTTCGGACTGCCCTAGACCCGAAAAGAATTGACTTGACAAAACAAAGTCCATTTGTTTAATAATAATATTAATAAAGGAACAAAATGAAAAAAGAAAGGTTTTCTTCCAATAAGTGATCACGTTTTCTTAATAAGTAGAGGTTTTGAAGTGGATTGGTGTTTACCACTAAAACTGACTCAAGCATGTTTGTGGAAAGGTCACTAACCTTTATCTAGACTATGAGCAAAGGAACAATGAGTTTTAATCAAAGGATGTTTCAAAAACTAGTCTAAGCAATAATTTCAAGGTGATTGAATCCATATTTTCAAGAGTTTTAAGGAGACAAATTGATCGACGTCAACACTACTCCCAAACTTCAAATTCTTTCAAATCCTTATTAAGTCCATTCTCTTGAAACCCAACATCAAAGTCTTGTTTTCTTCTAATAAAGGGGCAATTTGGTCACACTATTAATGTTATCACAATGCCTTGAGGGCAAAATGACCAGGCTTCAGTTTTCTCAATGTCCCTTAAATCATCCAGGCTAATCTTCAATGTCTAAGACTTATCTTTCGACCAGAAGAAGCGGTGCACAACTCAAAGAGTTCAAATCAATTCACTCATATGTATCATTAGGAGGGTCATTTCAATAAAGGGTGGCACAAGTTTCTGTCACAGTTTCCCAAAAAAATAGAAGGAAAAAAAGAAAGAAAGAAAAGAAGAATAATACGGGAATGCTCTTCAATGAAGATGTCCAATCTTGAAGTGATAAATGACCTTCTTTCATATTCCCTTCACTTGTAGAAAATTATCCATTGTTGTCCCTCTTTGAACCTAATTAATTTCTTTTCAATGAACCCTAATCAAGGATCACCCTCCACACTGGGGGGCAAAGGCGAAGAAGGATTAGCCTCGAAAGGAAAGGTTTGCACTCAATATTCAATGGGGCATCCCGACAATAATGAGTAGAGTTCACAAAGAGGCATTGAGTCCACTCCATCAAGAAATTCAAATCAAAAGTCGATAAAGATGAAAAATAAAAAGAAAAAAAGAGACGAAAAAAAAGATGAAAATTGAAAGTGGAAAAAAATGATGAAATGAAAGTGATGGATTTCTGCAGAAACTTCGACTTGATATTCGGGCTTGAAGATGGCAGATCTGGGTTTTGCACGTCAAAATAAAGTTCTAGAGCTCGGAGTTAGCTTTCCAACGGCTACTAATGGGCTTAAAACGGACATCTGAGCAGAAAGTTATGGCCTTTCTATGAAGACTGCGTCAAAACCGGGATTAAATCGCAAATCTGCGGGAAATTACGGGATTTGGATATTCTTTTGGATATTAAACCTACAAATTGGGATTTTAACTCCAATTATAGGTTTATATGGGCTGAGTATATTCTCATATAAAATATCCAAAAATCCTTAACTTCCGGGCTTCTTCTGGGCTTGGCTTCAATCCTTTGCAAATAAGCTCCAAATCTTCAATTCTTGCTTCTTGAAATAATTCTTCAATTGTCTTCAATTCTTCAAATTATCTTCAAATAATCTTCAAACACGAATTTTGCATCTTCAAATCTTCATTCCAAATGGCTAAATCCATAGTTGAGTAAAAAGTCACCAAAATAGCTCCAAAAAGAGTGAAAAACAATAAGTTTTCACTTTTCTTGTCGTCAGGACCTAAAAACACAAATACTTGCAAAATAGGGTAAAAATACATATAAAAGTAGCAAAAAGCATAGAAAAATAGCTATAAAAATATGCATAATTTTGGCTCGATCATATTTCCCCCACACTAAATCTTTGTTAGTCCCTAGCAAACTAGTGCAGACAAACTAAAATTGAGACTCACTAATCTAAACTAATGCACTTATGTTCAAATCTTTTGAAAAACTTTGAATACATACATATATCAAGGATCAATTCAATTATGAAATTAGAATAACAAAGAATATTAAGAGCATCCAATCCAATAGATCAAGATATAGCAAGCATCCTTATTCTTAAGTAACCATAATCAAAGTAGCTCTAATCACTCATCATTCATTACAACTATAACTACTTCTTTTTATAAGCTTATGTCTTCATCTTTATATCCACTACTCAAACGATTGCATATCATGAATACAGATCAAGAGTTTCGCATGGGTTATAATGATTTTCAAAGGGTAATTGATTTTTAGAAAAGTGAGGTTACTAACCTCAAAGTGTTCATGCTTAGGGGTTACTAACGCCCTTTATTTTATTTGTGAGGCTACTAGCACTCTAGAGGGACAATACTTCTGCCGATCCATGCCTCTTATCCTCTTCCCAAGGATTACTAACTCCTTTTGTTTAAAGAGAAGAGTGACAACAATGGATTTTTTTTAAAAATTTTTAAGGCAGAAGATATCTCTTCTCCTCTTGCATGAAAAACACTTCTTTTTATGAAAATATTTTTTTTAACTACCCTTTTTATATAGATAGTCCCCCACACTTATTCTTGACATATCCATAACATACTTTCATAATCGTAATTTCAATAAAAATTAAACACAAATTCTAGAAATAGGCAATCATAGAAGCAATAGACAATAAGATCATATCACAAAACTCTAATTATACCTAATTCTAAGAAATAAGATATCATACTATAAATCAATCAATGAATCAAACATTCATAAAAATTCTAAGTATTCATCAATCATAATCAATTTAATCAATTAATATATAAATGAAAAATTCAAAATTTTCAAATTTTTTGAAAAATTTTCATGGATTTCTATGCATGTAGACTCTCTATTAGACTCTCTCCCACACACTTAAAAGACACATTGTCCTCAATGTATGAATTTAAGCACATGTGTGTGTTGTGTGGTAACTAAATAGATATGCTAATGAAATACTTAACTCACAAAGAAAGTGTCGACCCAATCAAGCAAATCAAGCAATTCAAGGCATCAATCATAGCATTCATAGCATATGAGTCATAATTAAGATCTAAATCAAAGCATAGAAAACATAGAAAATAAATTCAAACAACTAATTCAAATCAAGGGATAGGTAATCAATCAAAGTAATAATCAAAGCAATGCAAGGAAAAGAAAAAGATAGAGTTAAAGAAAGCTTCTCTATTTTACGACACTGGCTGATGCATGCATGACCGGTGGTGGTTTGGACGTGGCCGATGATGGCATGGTGATAGCCTGAGATGACTCGGCATTGGGCATCCTTGGCCGGTTTTGACTTGACTTGGTGCGGTGGCGCAGCGGATGTAGCTAGACAAGGCACAGACATGACCGGACTTGGTGCGGTGATGGCTCGGCAGGAAGTAGCTATGGCCGGCACTGACCAGGCATGGTGTGCGGTTGGAGCGGATAAAGCCGGGCATGGCGGGGGCGGCAGCAGTATTAGCGGGGCATGGCCGGGCTTGTGGCACGGGTGGCTCGGTAGCGACCTGGCAGGGCCGGGCAAGTGGTATGGCAGAGGCCTGGCTCGGTGCACGGGCTGGCGCGGTAGTGACTGGTGTCGTCCGGCCATGGGATGTGGATGGCCGGTTGTAGCCGGGCATGATGGCTTGTGCGGCACGGGCTTGGCCGGGCTGTGTACAGGTATGGCCGGTGGTTGGCGCGGAGCTTGCCGGGTCTTGTGCGTGGATGGCCAGGTATGGCCGGTCTTGGCCACGCAGATGCAAAGCTTTGGCGCGGACATGTCCTGTATTGGCCAGTTGTCACGCACAGATTGTCAGGCTACAGTCGACCTAGCATGCTTGTGGGGCTCGGGCATAGCCAGTCATGGCCGGTCAAGTTAGCTAGGTGGGCTCGATCATGGCCTTTGGCTTACTCCTCTGATGTGTTGGCTACCATTTTGTGCTCCTCTCCTTGGGCTTTCATCCGTTTTCCTTGACAATTGTTTAGCATGTGAGCTCCAATTGTTTGACTTGTTTCCTTAATTTGAAATCCTAATAAGAAAAAGAAAAACTAAAATCTAAAAGAAAATTACAATGTTAGTAAATTCTTGGGTTGCCTCCCAAGCAGTGCCTTTCTTTAATGTCTTTGGCTAGACCTTCCTTTATCTCCCTTTGTTAGGGTGGATCATACCATGTCAGAGCATAAAGCAAATATGATGATATAGGAAGAATTTGAGTACAAAAATATGAAAGTGAAAAGAAGAGATAAGGAAAGAAATCACCAATTTTGTTGAGGGCGACTCCATGAATGGCTAGGAATGACAATGCCATCTTTGTTGCCGTGAGAGATTGATGCAATAGATGCTTTCGGCATTGATTAACATTGTTCTCATCTTGCCTTTTGAAAGTGTCCTCTTGTTGGCAAATCTTCTTGTCCTCCAGGAAGAATTGATCCATGTTGATCTCCCCGATGTAGTAAGATTTAAGAAGTTTGTTGATTCCCAAAAAATTTCGATCTTCGTGCTTCAAGGGTTGGTTATCAACAAAATTCAGCACACTTAATTCTTTCAGCTTCAACAGTCCAAGTTGTTCATCTTCTTGTGGCTCATCTTCTGGTGGCTCATCTTCTGGCTTGGCAAGGCTTGCAGGAGAAGGTGACGGGATGTTCATCTTGATATCTTCTTTTGGTGCTTCTAGTTCTTCTTGCACAATCTTGGGAACTTCCTTTGGTAGAGTAGGGACGCAGACTTTATATGGTTCATCATCGCCTTCCTTGGGGAGAAATTGAAAGGAGTCTTGTAGATCAAGTTTATGTGGATCATTAATTGTTTCGCTTGATTCTCCTTTAACTTCTTTCACGGTTGGAACTTCTACAACATCATGAAATCCATCGATCTCACTTGTCTCAGAATTGACAGGTTTCTCCTTTGACAGTGTTGCTTCAATTTCTGGCGCTTGATACCATCGTGTAGCTTTGGTTGAAAACTTCTTGCTTTTGATCAAAATCTGCTTAACCAGCTTCCTCTTTTTCGCACAACCTTTTGAAAAGAAACCTCCTTTCATCCAAGGGGGAATATCACCACAAGTATAGTCTATTTGCCTTTGTCCGTTGTTTTGCATACCAGAATAGAATCTATTCAGCAGTTCTTCTTCATGGAGACCATGGGGTGGAGATTGACACCATATTTGGTTGAGTCTATCCCAAAAGTGTGTGCTTCTTCATCTGGCAATTGTTTGCAAAGCTCAAGTTGTTTTCGAACATAGCGTTGGCGTATGCGTTGAAATTCACCTTCTGCTAGAGTACTCAGCAATCTCCTTGCGTCTTCAGGACTCTCGAGTTCCAAGCTTCTCTTATTAATGGCATCAACAAGAGTTCGGTCGGATTGAGACAATCCAGCAATAAAACTCTTGATCAATTGCCCTTCAGGTAGACCGTGATCGATAAAGAACTTAGACGCCCAATTGAATCTATCCCAATATTCGAACCACTCTTCATGATACTATTGTCGAATAGAAAGAATCTCCATTTGAACAGCACGTATCCTTCGCTCCCTTGCTTCTATCGTATCTTTTTCTGACATAACAAAAACTCAAAAGAAAAATTAGTAGTAAAAGTTCTTAAACAAAACTAAAATTAAACACAGAAAATAAGGGAAAATATATATTTTTTTTAGAAAACGATTTTTTTTAAATAACGCAAACCCTAAATTGATTTTCGACACAAATTTTTTTTTTCGACGCAATTTTTTTTTATTTAGAAAAAACGGAAAACAAAAATTTCTAGAGCAAATTTATTCTGGGATTTATTCTTATTTCCCTTCCCCGGCAACGGTGCGAAAATTATGATCGTGTCATCAACAATCATAAAATAGTCCCCACAAAACCTAACTAAAGTAGATAGAGCAAGCAGGGGTCGATCCCACAGAGAAGGGTGAAGAACTTTTATTCCCAAGAACAAATCTTTTCCAAAAATTAGTTCTAAAACAGAAAATATGGGATTTAAAATTATCAATTAAAAAGAAAGCAATTAAACTAAAGACTAAGCAAAGTAAATTAAATCTAAATCTAAATCTATAGCAATTATAAAGCAAACAATATTTAAAAAGCATACTTCTTCTCCGATGGTATGAATCAATCAGATTAACTATGGATTATTGATTTAAAAGGTGAATTAAGCATCTTATTCTTGACTGACAACTGGTATAAGTTTCCCAATATGTATATTAGATAAGAGGCCGATTAAAACTGCAGTTATCCCTTTTATTCCTTCAGCAATCGATTACTTTCTTAGGGCTTAAAGATCGCTTGAGAACAAAGCATTAAGTATAGTTAATTTTACACACATGCCTACAAGTAGAACCATACGAAGAGAAATTTCTCGCCCTCCGATAGACAAACGCCCATCAGGCAGCGATTAAACAAACCTGATTTGCTACAAACAATCAAACTTGAGTGATTAATTCTAAGCTTGATCTAGCCATAGATCCATCCAATTACTTCATCAGTGGCCATCCAAATCAATAACTATCAAGATCATAAAATAAAACAGAGTTTTGCCTACTATCATCAAGAACTTAACACAAAATTATAAGTATAGAAATCTCACCATAATAAATTGATCGAATTCACCAAAGGATTAGAAGTATTAAGGGTTTAGCTACTCATGGATAAATCCATGAGAGACTTAAGAAAACTTACAAAACTTGAAGGCAAAATCCTCTTCCTGAAATCTCCTAGGGTTGCCGCCCCTCTCTATGCAAAGAGAGGGGTGCGGCACCCTTGACCTAAAACTAGAGAAAAACTATAATATTTTCTAAGAAAAAGATGAAAGAGAATTGTGTATATTGTATATGTGTGATTTGTGATACAAGAGGTGGCTATTTATAGTGGAAGAATAACCTAAAGACTCCTATTAGACTTAGGAAAAGAGGCTAGGACGTTCTAGGCTTAGAGTAATCTTCAAATTTGGTCTAGAGCCTTCCTAGAGTAGAATCCAAGTCAAAATAGGATTCTGGAATTTTCTGGATTTCTGCAGAAACTTCGACTTGATATTCGGGCTTGAAGATGGCAGATCTGGGCTTTGAACTTCAAAAGAAAGATGTAGAGCTCGGAGTTAACTTTCCAACGGCTACTTATGGGTTTAAAACGGACATCTGAGCAGAAAGTTATGGCCTTTCTACGAAGACTGCGCCAAAACCGGGATTAAATCGCAAATCTGCGAGAAATTACGGGATTTGGATATTCTTTTGGATATTAAGCCTACAAATTGGGATTTTAACTCCAATTATAGGTTTATATGGGCTGAGTATATTCCCATATAAAATATCCAAAAATCCTTAACTTCTGGGCTTCTTCTGGGCTTGGCTTCAATCCTTTGCAAATAAGCTCCAAATCTTCAATTCTTGCTTCTTGAAATAATTCTTCAATTGTCTTCAATTCTTCAAATTATCTTCAAATAATCTTCAAACACGAACTTCGCATCTTCAAATCTTCATTCCAAATGGCTAAATCCATAGTTAAGTAAAAAGTCACCAAAATAGCTCCAAAAAGAGTGAAAAACAATAAGTTTTCATTTTTCTTGTCTTCAGGACCTAAAAACACAAATACTTGCAAAATAGGGTAAAAATACATATAAAAGTAGCAAAAAGCATAGAAAAATAGCTATAAAAATATGCATAATTTTGGCTCAATCAGCGGCTAGAAGTTGTTGTGCCCAATTGATATGGATTATGCATCAACTTCAAGATTTTCGAATCACCATGATGGAGGTGCCACCTTACTGTGACAACACTAGTGCGATCAATATATCACAAAGAATCTTGTACAGCATTCAAGAACCAAGCATATTGAGATTCGACATCACTTCATTCGTGATCATGTGCAAAGAGGCGACATCAAAATTGAGTTTGTTAGTACCCTTAAACAACTTGCTGATATCTTTACTAAACCTCTCTATGATGAGCATTTTAGTAGAACTGGACATGAGCTTAGCATGATGGATTCTAGTTGAATTTGATTAATTGCTTCATTCATTCTATATTACTGTCTTTAATATGTACATACATACATGCATAAACATACACGAAAACTTGTCAGATTTTTGCCCCCTGACATGAATTTTATTTTTCCCACTTTCTGTACAAAACAACCTTTTCTCTCTCATTATGTTCCCTTCTTTAAAAAATCTATTTTCTCTCATTCATTCATATCATCTCATTCTTTGTTTCTACTCTTTCTTTAGATATCATGGCTTAAGGAGAAATCTCGAAGGCAAAGCGAAAGCTAGAGGAACTCGATGTCATCAAAGAAGAAGAAAAAATTGTGCTAGTAAAGAAGAAGCTTTGATGGGCTAGACTGGTTTTCAAGAAAGCTTCCAAAGTAAGTCAAAGTCTCTGATCCGACTGCTAAATACTTATTTTCTGAGAAAAATCTGATTGATTGCATCAATGGAGTAGAAATAGTCATTCTCCCCAAGTCTTTTGGAAAGTATCTTGGAATTGACTATAAGGGTGAAGAAGAACCTGATGAAAGCTTTAATGGAAATGTCGCTTGGAGGCAAATTTCCAACAAGGATGAGGATTTGCCCGCCAATGCAGGGCAAGATGATTTACCAATTCATTGGTTGCACTATCAGATATAAGAAGAGTAGTATGGGGTATGTTAGAAATCATGATGTCTGGTTGCTTTGAAAAATCTACAACTACGAAAGAGTTAATCTTGTTGGAATCCTCAAGGTAATGAAGGACATGACTAACAAGAAGAAGATGATGATTTGTGGCTTTGGTTACATCATCACTGAGCACTTCAAGGATAGAGCCACCAAAGAGCAGTTCAAGCATAAAGGCACACTAGAAGAATTCAAACCCCATGAGAAGGACCTAGTTGAAGGTTGTCTCAAGTTCTCTAGAGACTCAGAAAGAGAAAGACTAGAAAAGCAACAGTGACACTACTGAAGGAGTGAAAACTACAGAAGGCAAGTATCTCGTACTAATTGATGATGGCAGCTCTGATGAAGGGCATGCAAGTGAAAAGAAATCAATGTAGATAGCTCACCTTCAAGAGATGAAAAGTCAAAGAAAAATGATGAAGAAGTTGAGCCTGAAGTGATCAATGATGGAAAATCAGTAGAGGAAATTGAGATGCAAACAAAGGAAGCTGGTGCAGCTGAAGTTGAAATGAAAAAGGAGGAATCAGTGGTGAAGCAAACTGCTGATAACACCATTAAAGGAGTTACCTCTGATATAGAAAATGCTGGAGATAGATGAAGCCTCTAATGCAGACTTGAGCAAGTAAGGAAAGGAGGTTACAGGCATGCTACATGAGGTACCTAAAACAGTAGAACAAACAACATGAGTGCCACCAAAAGCACCAACCAAAGGAAAGAAGAAATCTGTTGCTAACAAGAAAGTTGCTGAGACTGCTAGTGTCATCATGACAACTACCAAGGCGTCAGCACTTCCTGAAGCCACTCCAAGTCCTTCTGCAAACAATTTCAGATCTGAGTCTACTCCTTAGAGGTCTTTTGCAAGGGCTTTAATGGTTTCCTCAAGTAACAATGAAACAGAAAGTGCCCATGATGCATTGATAGCATTAGGCATTTCATTTTCTACATATCATACATTTCATGCACTTCATAAGCATTTTATTTCGGTTTATATTTCTAGATTTCTTCTCTAACAATTTTGTGCAGGAGTTTTAAACCTTTTTTGCTTCAAAAAGGGCGAGAAGAATTGTGAATTGAGCTTATTGAATATCTGTTATATATATGTTGTGGAATTTAATGCTTTTATCTAGTGTGTTCAACATTTGAAAACCAGCATGCTTGAAGGAAACTTTGCATGCTTGGATGGGGTCGATGGGGAAGATGAATTGATTAACTCAGGGGGAGTTTAAAAACTTCATTGGTAAATCCTTCGAAAACCCTTCTTTATTTGGCTGAACTTAACTGTATATATATATATATATATATATATATATATAAATGCCACTAATTGGATTTTCTGGAGATTTCTAGTTCTTATCTTACTTATGCTTTTAGTATTCTCTAACTCCATTCTGGACTTGATATTTATTGCTTTAACTTATTGCTCTGATCAATTTTGAAATTGGATGGCATGAACTTAGGGGGAGTCCTTATTCTATTATCTTATTTCCCCATGTCATATTAGCCTAGATCCCAATTCAAGGTATGTTTTGTCATCATCAAAAAGGGGGACATTGTTGAACCCACATGTTTTTTATGATAACAAAATAAGCCTAAGTATGATGACTAATTAATCTTGTGAGTGTGCAGTAGTACCTTTAATTGAGAAAGGTTGTATCTAGCACTGGAAGATAATTAATGAGACTATCACAGTGAGATGGCACAAGACAATTAGCACCGGAATATTCTTACTTGAAGATTCGAAGAATTCCAAGGGGTCAAGTCAAGCTAATAAAAATTTACATGAAGACCCTCATGAAGGCAGAACATATGAAGCAAGTTCAAGTCAAGTAAAAGTTGTAAATTGAAGATTTAAAGAAAGCTTCATCAATGATGCTAAAGTATGAGAATGCCATGAAACCTTGAGCACTTGAACAATACAACATTTCAAGAAGAAGGTCATGTGAAACCTAAAGGCATCAATTTCAGAAGTCAAAGCACGTATTTGAAGAAGTATGATTAAGTCAGAGCATATGAAGAATGTAAAAGTCAAGACTGAATTTTGAAGTTGTAAGAAGACTAGAAGACATTAGTGAGATTAATGATCTGAAGATTAAAGCGACTAGCAGCTAGACGACAAACAGTACGGACGCGCTAAAGACGTCAACGTTGTATGGACGCGCTGAAGCTGTCAACAGCTGGCGCGACAAAACGACAAAATAACGGGCAAATGGTTTGAATTTGACCCGATAACGGCTAGTTTGCTACCTGGGCTATTTAAACTCAAATCTAACCGTTGCGAAAAGGTTAAGAAGCATTTTTGAAAGTCTATTAGCTCACTTACTCCAGAATTTCAAATTCCAAGCAGTCCAAGCTTATTAATCTCCTGATTTATTTTTTTTGCTTGGATCTCAGTCTTTGTTCTTAAAGTTCATATCTTTAGACTGTATTAGGACTTATCTTGTGTATTCAGATCTTCAAGGATCATTTTCTACACTTTCTGTTTTGATTTCTTGGTGTATCAAGTGCGGGTTGTGCATTTGGGATTGTAATAGGTTTTGTGAAGACCTGGTTAACTTCACTGTTTTGTGGATTTGAAAATCCTTGGTGGGGTATCCAAGGTAAAGGACATAGGTATGAAAGGCCGAAACTCTATAAATCGAAGTGTCTCCAATCTTCCATCTTTTCCTTCATCGTTCTAGTTTTCTCTTCTCTTAATCTCTTTACTTTTCCACTATTCAGTTGTTAACGTCTTTATTATTATCGTTTTACTTTCACCTGCTATTACTTCATGCTTATCTCTTTGCTTTGCACTAGTGACTTTAATAGACTCTGAACTAGTGTTTTTAACGCATTTTCAGAGAACTCAAAATTTCGATAAAGTGCTATTCACCCCCCCCCCCCCTTAGCACATCTAAGTGGACCAACATTTAGAGGGTTCCTTTTTGCAGCTTGTTGAGAGAAAATTCCAATTGGAGTTCTTTGGCAGTGGATTTGTCAAGTGAGATTCCAATGCTTTACTGGCTTCAAATGCAGTTTTTGAATTGTAAAGGAGGGGTACAATTTCCCTTTTTACACAGTTGCATTGATCCAACTTAGAATGAGTCGATCCAGTTTATGCCATGTGAGGTAGGTCAGATTTGGGACCATAGAATTCTTGTTAGTAACTGTTTTTAGAGGGACTTCTGGGAGAAGAAAGGATGTGATCTTGGAGGTCAAGGATGTCTAGTACAGAATTAAAGAGGTAAGACCAGATGAGATAGTTGTTGAGGTCGAGTTTTTCGATAACAAAATCAGTGATGTTCATGGTATAGGGGTTGGCAGCAGTAGCCATGATGAAGAGGAAGAGATGGATCGCATAAAGCCTGATACCATGGTAGGGTTGAATTGCTAACTTTGTTAGTGAGTTTGCTTTGCATTATATATGAGTATTACAATGAATTACATCTCCTGAATACATTGATGAATACATTGATGAGATAAAGATAGACTAAGGTCAATCTAGTCTAGATGATTAACTTATCTAACATTTATGTCGGTTTGGTTAGTTTGCTACCTTTATTGAGGTAGTGAATATGATTTGTATTTTTAATTCCTCATTGGATGTTAAGTACGTTGAGAAATATCATTGAGATGTATATTCCTAAAAAAACGGAACCTTAATGAGCAAACTCACCTTTAATTTATTTATTCAAGTATAGAACATTAAAGGCCATATATATAGCCAGTAATTCACTAATTCAAAAAAAAAAAAATTAGCCAGTAATTCACATTAGCTCACTGGTGGGTTTTTTTATATATATACTATATAATAATATATATATATATATATATATATCTAATACTAATATTATTATTATTATTACAAGCAGCAAAATGTTAATTTTAAACAGGTCTGCTTATTTATTGTGCAGAGAGAAAACCGGTGGTGCAACAAAGGATGTCCTCTTAACGAACCTTCCTTTCATTCGAGGCCTTTTCTCCGCATTCAGTTTGCGAACCTCGTACCTTATTTTCTTCGAGAACAGCCTTGTTCTTCGCTTCTCTCGGTATCTTGACACTCTTGCTTCTCTCCCTCCATCCCCCATTGCTTGCTGCAGCCCTCCCATTCCCATTCCAATCAAATCACTGCAATGGTGAAATTCTGTTCCACCAGTCCCCTGCAAATAAGAAAAACAATATTCAACATTAATTTATAGATAATTATTTGATACATACGAGTTTTTTACAAAGTTACACATTACTTATTATTCAAAACTATTCTCTAAATAGATATATGACATTGCCAACCCTTTAAACCGGGATGTGCTGTATGTTAAAATCAAACGACAAATATGTATTAAAATTTGAAAGCAAACAAAAATGTGTATGTATGGGAACTTGAAAGAATAATTTAAAAGCTATACCATGCAATCAGGCCAGTATTCATCTGGGTCAAACTCTGGGCGGTCACCGGAAGTCCATGGAGATCCTTGGGTTGCCCAAGCAGCGATTACAGATTCGTAATCAAGGCTCAAAAGTATCTTCCTCTTCTTACTAATTTTTGTTGAATATCCCTCCTCTTTATACTTCAAAGTTACCTCATCCTTTACCGACTCATCTTGCTCTCCGCAGGATGCTGGAGAATCATAATCAAAATTCAACTCAAAGGGTTCTCTTGCCATATCCATTTCAGAATCGGCTTGGCACTTATCTCTACCACCAGCTTCAAAACTCTCTTCGTCTTCAATCTTCACTTTACCATTTGCTAAACAACACTCTTTGAAGTCGTTGTCTTTATTAGAATCCATTAGCCCCAACTCCTCCATGGCAAAAGACTCATTTTCAAGACCCTTCCCTAACAAACTTTCAACATCGGCAGCAAACTCCGCAAGATCCATCTCAGAAGGAAAAAGCCCATCTTGTCCATTACAACCCAGGCAAGCTTTAGACTCATGACTCGCAGCAGCATCAGCTAATTCGATGTTGTTTCCCACAGCAGCTTCTTCATTTGACGTCGTGGAAGTGCATAATTCAGCAACAAAAGGATCGAAAATTGGGACTCTATAAAGAAGCTGCTCCTCTTCATTTTCTTCATGTGAAATCTCATCAGCACCAACTTCAGGCACAAGAGGAACAGGGTTGCTGCAGTTCCTTTTCGTGTATTCAGCTTTAAGCTTTTGATGTATAGAAGAAACCTTAGTGGGTCGCCTCGTCCTTGCCTTTCGAGTAAACCCTTTATGCCATGATGGTGCTGTCTCCAAATCACAACCTTCATTATTAGTTGACTTTAGAGAAGAAGTTTTCAATCGAACTCTTTCATGTCTACGAGCAAGTGGATTGGCTGAGTGAACAGAGGAATCACAAGATTGGCAAAGAAAAGCGTCATCAGCCGCACAGTACCAACGAGCCCGTTTCTTTATACAGCTATCACAAGCTCTAGCGGTTTTGCCACCAACGGCGTTGGCAACATTTTTGCTGGAAATCATGGAGCAAATACAGGTGTTTCAGAATTTTTTTCCAATTTAAGAAATGATCAAGATTGCGATTCTGAAACAAGGAAGCAGGAAATTTTTAATTGGGGGTTTGTTGAAAAAGTGCACAATTATTATATTTGTAGAGTAGACCTTGACCCACAAAAGGCTCTTTTTCAGCATTTAAACAAACAGTTTGGATGCACTTTTGGCCTTTGGGTCCTTACAACAGAAATGGGTTGCACTTTTGGGTCCACAACAAGGCCTTATCTGTATTCTAATTGGTAGATACTGTAAAGGTGATCCAAATCTAAGTCTTCCCATTGGCTGCCTCTCTAATCCAGGGATTTCCATGTGGGTCCCAAGTGGCCAAGGATGAGAATGAGTCGTTTGATCCCATCTATTTACTTCTCTATCAATCTTTTTCCCTATTGCAAGGTATCTGAAGGAGACCCTTTTGTTGCTGCTGCATTATATACCCTTGCTAGAGTTGAAAATCCCTTTTGGCGGTCCCCGTCCCGTCTGGGTCCTTGCCTTATCCGTTTCAGTTCCTCTCCTTCTCAAGCTTTGCCCTTTTGGGTCCTCCTATCCATAATATCTCACTGCCATTGCAACAGAGTCATGCAACCCAGTACAATTTTCACAATTCCATTAACTCAATTGTTCTTCTATTTACCTGATAAAGTATATAGATAATTCAAAAAATATATATATATATATAATTAATTTTTTTAGGTCTTTATATATATGATAATTATATATAAACAATATTGACATTTGAAAAAAAAAACTACAATTTTTTTGAAGGGCCTGTTATATGAATATATATATTTTTTGGGCCAAACTAAAATTATGGGAATATTCTTGATTTAACTAAAATTATGGGAATATTCCTGATTTTATGACAAGCCATGGTAAAATAATACTCCATTTGTAGTGTAATTAGACATAATATTATAGGGCTGCTGAGTGCTCTCTCCTCTCAAAGGCATCGGCATCAGTTATTTCATTTGGTATGCATGCACCTACAGACATTAATTTCCTTTTCATTTTATTTATTATTGTAAAAGATACTTTATTATTTTTTTTTGGTAAAGGGTCTCTTGGTGGGTGTGCCAAGAGTGAATCATAAAATAAGGTGGAAACAAGAAAGAATCTATGTGAGAAAAACCTTACGTTTACTCGGACTCGATTCCATGACTACGCTTGCAGCAAAACTTACACTCGACTTCCTGCCACTAAGCCACCAAAACAGGGGCATATACTTTTTAATTTAAAAGGTGCTACTTTTATATACACACATGGAACGTTGGAGGTTTTTTTTTTTCTTAGGAAAATGTAGGTTGAGTCAAATGACAATATTTTTATAAATTTAAATAAAGAAATAAATAATGGCATATATCAATTGTTGAGAGTTCAATGAGAAGTGAATATCCTATTGATTTGGTTAACGGTGTCAAAGGGGGAGGGATGTAACACTTTTCAAATTGTCGACGGTTGCTAGTAATGATGTCACTAATGACATAACTGAGTCTTGGAGTAACCAAATGTTTTGAAGTACCACAATTAAAGAGTTCACGAGAGTTTGAATGACCTAAAGATTCACTACTAGTAATCTTCGCAATCCAAGATTTTAAAGGGAGTGTCCTTTGCAATTCAAGATTTTAAAGACCTGCCAGAAGACATTTTATATATGAAATTTAGCCAACAACGTAAAGGCCCTTGAACTGTATTCTACTTAAACTAGAAGTACAGAGTTATTGTCCAGTATTCTACTTGTAACTATCGCTTCAACAAATATTGTACGTGATTGGTCAATCACATATTCATTGAAAGATTTTAAGCATTTGAAAGAAAATAAAAGAAACTTTATATTAAAAAAATACTCCTACTTCTTTTCTATAATCTAGCTACCTAGCTAGCAATATTTTTAGAAATGTATCATGGCTAAAACCCTTTCAATTAAATATATTGTTAAGGATAACATCTCTATTTTGTCTTCCACCATTTTCTAGGGAACAAAACGCATAAAATGAAAACCAAAAGACACTAAACAAGAGAAATCTGGAGAAAGAACAAGGCTAAAGTAATAACCCTTAAACCCTCAAATTATACATTGTTGTAACTTCGGATATCTCAGGAATTAACCAAACAAATAATTAAAGCGGAAAACAACAAAGCAAAATTTTCTTGTGGATTTATGCCACAAATCTACACTATCAAATCAATCAAATAAAATCACTAATCATAATAATCTCTCTCACAAACTCTCAATCTAATCAATCCAACATTGTGTGATTCTCTCACAACAACATAAAAAGCTATCACAACTTTTTCTCTCTCTATCTGACAGATTCTCTCTCACACACACAAAAAAAAAAAAAAACTAAACAGAAACTTCTTATTTATACTAACACAAACTTGGACTCCAAGAATCCCTTCCCTATTAGGATTCTTGTCCACCAATCAAAAAATCTTCTAGAAAAATCCTAAACAAAATCTAATTAGAAATTGAGGCAAAAATCCTAACAATCTCCAGCTTGACTCAAATTCCTTCATCAAAGTTTAATTGCTCCACCCTTTAACCAAATCCACAAAAGTAACTTTCTTCTTTGTTGGCAAATCCACATCCTTCTTCTCAATTTGATGTGAAGATACCGATCCATCTCCTCTAATTGTGCTTCCAATTAATTCATACAAATTCTTCAAGTTCTTCACTCCTTTCATCACAATCATCGAACCTTTGCTGATCTTCAAGCCTCCACCTCGGCAAGAATATCCATAACCTAAGCTATCCAACTTTCCAAGCGAAATCAGATTCCTTGTAAAGTTTGGAACATACCTCACATTCCCAAGCATCTTGACACTTCCATCATGCAAACGAAGTTTCACACTCCCAATGCCTTCAATTCTTTCTTCACCATTATTAGCCATGTATACAGGCTTATCACACTTCTCAAACTTCGAAAACCATTATTTCTTTGTGCAAATATGTTCAGAACAAGCAGAATCAAATACCCACATATCTCTAGTGTCTTTCTTTTCTTCTTGCACCATCAAAACAATATCTTCATCAGAATAGTCCTCAGTATCAGCAGTAACAACATTAACACCACCCTTATTCTTCTCTTTAGATTTCATGAAATCCCCCAAATCTTCCATTAACTTCTTGCAGTAAGCTTTTATGTGCCCCATCTCATGACAATAATAGCACTCCTTATAGCTAAAATCAACCCTTGGCCTCGAACTTGATCTTCCTCTTTCATTGAATCTACTCCTCGATCTTCCATCAATCTTATCTTTTCCATAAGTTCTTCCACGCTCCACCGTGAGAGCACCATTCTCTTCATCTTTCTTTTCAGTTTCTTTCAATCTATCATATTCAAAAATTGCAGAAGTCACATCTTGCAAGCTCAGGGTTTTCCTACCAACCATCAAAGCTCTAGTCACAGGATCATACCTGTCGGTAAGAGAATTAATCAACAAAACTGCTTTATCAACCTCTTTCATGACTTCATCCACACTTGCCAACTGAGTAGCCAATCTATTGAACTCGTTTAGGTGTGTCCTTAAACTTGTTCCTACCTTCATCTTCAATCCAAATAATTCTCTCTTCAAACATAACATGTTAGTAATCGATTTTGACATATAAATCGATTCCAACTTATCCATCAACTCTTTTGGGGTTTTCACATCTAACACATCATACTTAATTTCAGTAGCAAGAGACAAACGAATTGTACTTACAGCTTTTCGTTGAATATCTATCCACTTGTTGTCATTCATCGTTGAAGGCTTATCAGCTTCAAGCGCATCTCCCAATCCTTGTTGTACTAACACATCTGTTACCGTACTCTGCCACATCTGAAAACTGTTCGTTCCATTAAACTGCTCGATCTCAAACTTCAAAGCTGATCCGCTGCTTTCTGTCATCTCTAATCAACCAGGCTCTTGATACCACTTGTTGTAACTTCGGATATCCCAGGAATTAACCAAACAAATAATTAAAGCGGAAAACAACAAAGCAAAATTTTCTTGTGGATCTATGCCACAAATCTACACTATCAAATCAATCAAATACAATCACTAATCATAACAATCTCTCTCACAAACTCTCAATCTAATCAACCCAACATGGTGTGATTCTCTCACAACAACATAAAAAGCTATCACAACTTTTTCTCTCTCTATATGATAGATTCTCTCTTAGACACACAAAAAAAAAACAAAAAAACTAAATAGAAACTGCTTATTTATACTAACACAAACTTGGACTCCAAGAATCCCTTCCCTATTAGGATTCTTGTCCACCAATCAAAAAATCTTCTAGAAAAATCCTAAACCAAATCTAACTAGGAATTAAGGCAAAAATCCTAACATACATCTCATATATATTTGCAGGAAAGAGTTGACACAAATGTGCACAAGAAAGATTATATTATTAGCCAAACAAGAAAAATTTCAGGACTTTCAGCCAGTAATTGATCAGCCAAACAAGAAAATTTTCATGAATTTTAGCCACTAATATTTAAATACCCAAAGAAGAAAGAGTACACCCAAATTGAATATTAGACGGTGGGGAGAGGACTGGATTAAGACAGCAACTGGAAGCGAACTGGATTTCATTTTATAATACTAGCAACATTCTTAACTAGGACAAGAAACTATGCTCAAGTTCATTCTTTACACTAGCGATTAAATTTCTCTCCTTTACACTAGCGATTAAATTTCTCTGCAAAAAAGACATATAGCTTGAATTCAATATGGAATCATTACGTACAAACAAACAATGTAAATGGCTGCCAAACTTCCATGGATTTGTGTTATTTAATTGAAAAATAAAAACAAAAAATACAAACACCCAACTAGGGCAATTGCCAAACCTTCTAGAACTGGATTATGAAGCTCCATTTTGTCTCCAGAAGAAGCACTAATTGTGAGCCATCAATCTTTCCTTCGGTTTTATTGACTAGCTAAGAAATAGTCGGTTCAGTTCCGATCTGCCCACCGAAAATTTCAAGTTAAGAAACTTATTTAAAAAATTTAAAAGCCATTACTCTGGGCAATCGGAAAGCTCAAAGCAAGTGAAAAGAAAGGGATAATGAGAAAGAGAGCTTACTGCTAAAAGGCAAGAGTGCAGATGAAGCAGAAGATGCGGCTAGATCTCTGCGATGGTGATCGAGCTAAAATTATGCATATTTTTATAGCTATTTTCCATGCTTTTTGCTACCTTTATATGTATTTTTACCCTATTTAGCAAGTATTTGTGTTTTTAGGTCTTGAAGACAAGAAAAGTTGAAACTTGTTGTTTTTCACTCTTTTTGGAGCTAAATTGATGACTTTTTGCAACAAATATGGATTTAGCAATTTGGAGTGAAAATTTGAAGATTCGAAGTTCGTATTTGAAGATTTCTTGAAGATATTTTGAAGATTTGAAGACCATTGAAGAATTATTTCAAGAAGCAAGAATTAAAGATTTGGAGCTTATTTGCAAAGGATTGAAGACAAGCCCTGAAGAAGCCCGGAAATTAAGGATTTTTGGATATTTTATATGGGATAATACTCAGCCCATATAAGCCCACAATTGGAGTTAAAATCCCAATTTGTGATGCATATATCCAAGAAAATATCCAAATCTCGTAATTTCCCGCAACTAGTCCTATTTGGACTAGGATTCAGTGCAGTCTTGGTAGAAAGACCATAACTTTATGCTCAGATGTCCGTTTTAAGCCCATGAGTAGCCGTTGGAAAGCTAATTCCGAGATGTACAACTTTCCTTTGAAGACTGAAACCCAATTCTGACATCTTCAAGCCCGAATCTTCCGTCGAAGTTTCTACAAAAATCCATAAAATTCCAGGATCCTATTTTGACTAGGATTTTGCTCTAGAAAGACTCTTAATCCAACTTGGAGACCAAGTCAGCCCCTAGAGCGTCCTAGAGTCCTTTCCTAAGTCTAATAGGAGTCTTTAGGTTATATTTCCACTATAAATAGCCACCTTATGTAACCCAATCCCACACAATTCTCTTTCATCTTTTTCTTAGAAAATATTCTAGTTCTTTTTCTCTAGTTTTAGGTTAAGGGTGTCGCACCCTCTCTTTGCATAGAGAGGGGCGGCAACCCTAGGTTATTCAAGAGGAGATTCTGCCCTTCAAGTTTTGTAAGTTTTCTTATGCCTCTCATGGATTTTAAATCCATGAGTAGCTAAACCCTTAATACTTCTTATCCTTTGGTGAATACAATCAATTGATTATGGTGATATTTCTATACTTATAATTTAGTGTTAAGTTCTTGATAGATAGTAGACAAATCCCTGTTTTATTTTATGATCTTGATAGTTATTGATTTGGATGGCCACTGATGACGTAATTGGATTGATCTATCGCTAATCAAATAAGGCTTAACCTCTGAGTTTGATTTATTGTAGCAAATTAGGTTTGTTTGAACGCTGCCTGATGGGAGTTTGTCTGTCGAGGGGTGAGAAATTACTCTTCGTATGGTTCTACTTGTAGGCATGTGTGTAAAATTAATTGTTCTTAATGCTTTGTTCTCAAGAGATCTTTAGGCCCTGAAAAAGTAATTGATTGCTGAAGGAATAAAAGGGATAACTGCAGCTTTGACCGGCCTCTTATCTAATATACATGTTGGAATTTTCTATATCAGTTGTCATCAAGAATAAGATGCTAAATTCACCTCTTAAATCAATGATCCATAGTTAATCTGATTGATTCATACCATCGGAGAAGAAGTATGCTTTATAATTATTGTTTGCTTTATAATTTGCCTTAGATTTAGATTTAATTTACTTTGCCTTGTTTTAAGTTTAATTGTTTCCTTTATAATTAATTTCTCTAATCCCCTGTTTTCTAAGTGTTTTTTGGAAAAGATATATTCTTTGGAAAAGATCTTCAGATTATAACCCTTCTCTGTGGGATCGACCCTTACTTGCTTTATCTACTTTAGTTAGTTTTTGTGGGGATTATTTTTATGATTGTTAAACGACCGATCATAAATTTTGGCGCCGTTGCCGGGGAATGGGAAGTAAGATTAGATCCAAGAATTAATCAACTCTAAAAAATTTTCTTTTTCCGTTTTTTCTAAAAAAAAAAAAAATTTTGCGTCGAAAAAAAAATTAAAAAAAATTTGCGTCGAAATAAATTTAGGGTTTGTGTTATTTTAAAAAAAAATCGTTTTCTGAGAAAAAAAAATATTTTCCCTTATTTTCTGTGTTTAATTTTTAATTTTGTTTAAGAACTTTTACTACTAGTTTTTTCTTTTGAGTTTCTGTTATGTCAGAAAAAGATAGGATGGAAGCAAGGGAGCGAAGGATACGTGCTGTTCAAAAGGCGGTTCTTTCTTGTCGACAATACCCTCATGAAAAGTGGTTTTATTATTGGGATAGATTCAATTGGACGTGTTAGTTCTTTATTGTTGGGTTGTCTCAATCCGACCGAACTCTTATTGATGCCATTAATAAGAGAAGCTTGGAACTCGAGAGTCCTGAAGACGCAAGGAGATTGCTAAGTACTCTAGCAGAAGGTGAATTCCAACACATACACCAACACGATGTTCGAGAACTACTTAAACTTTGCAAACAGTTGCCAGATGAAGAAGCACATCACTTTTGGGATAGACTCAACCAAATATGGTGTCAATCTCCAACCCATGGTCTCCATGAAGAAGAACTTCTGAATAGATTCTATTCTGGTATGCAAAACAAGGGACAAAGGCAAATAGACGATGCTTGTGGTGATTTTCCCCTTGGATGAATGGAGGTTTCTTTTCAAAAACTTGTGTGAAAAAGAGGAAGCTGGTTAAGCAGATTTTGATCAAAAGAATGAAGTTTTCAACCAAAGCTACACGATGGTATCAAGCGCCAAAAATTGAAGCAACACTGTCAATGGAGAAACCTGTCCATTCTGAGATAAGTGAGATTGATGGATTCATGATGTTGCAGAAGTTCCAACCGTGAAAGAAGTTAAAGGAGAATCAAGCGAAACAATCAATGATCCACACAAACTTGATTTACAAGACTCCTCTCAATTTCTCTCCAAGGAAGACGATGATTAACCATATGAAGTCTGCGTCCCTACTCCACCAAAGATAGTCCCCAAGATTGTGCAAGACGAACCAGATGCACCAAAAGAACATATCAAGATGGACATTACTTCACCTTCTCCTGCAAGCCTTGCTAAGCCAGAAGATGAGCCACCAGAAGATGAGCCAACAGAAGATGAGCAACTAGAAGATGAGCCACAAGAAGATGAACAACTTGGACTTCCAAAGCTGAAAAAACTAAGTGTGCTGAATTTTGTTGATAACCAACTCTTGAACCATGAAGATCGAGACTTCTTGGGAATCAACAATCTTCTCAAGTCTTACTACTTCGAGGAGATCAACATGGATCAATTCTTTCTGGAGGACAAGAAGATTTGCCAACAAGAGGACACTTTCCAAAGGCAAGATGAGAACAATGCTAATCAATGTCGGAAACATCCATTGCATCAACCACTCACGGCAACAAAGATGGCATTGTCATTCCTAGCCATTCATGGAGTCGCCAACAAAATTGGTGATTTCTTTCCTTATCTTTTCTTTTCACTTTCCTATTTTTGTGCTCATATTCTTCCCATCTCATCATATCTGCTTTATGCTTTGAAGTGGTATGATCCACCCTAACAAAGGGAGATGAAGGAAAGTCTAGCCAAAGACATTAAAGAAAGGCGCTGCTTGGGAGGCAACCCAAGAAGTTACTAACATCGTAATTCCCTTTTTAGTTTTTGTTTTTGTTTTTCTTATTAGGATTTCAAATTAAGGGAACAAGGCGAACAACTGAAGCTTAGTTGTAAAGGAAAACGAATGAAAGCCCAAGGGAGAGGAGCAAAGGGTGGAAGCAAACACACCGAAGGGGATAGCTAAAGGCCAACCTAGCTAACTTGGCTGGCCATGCCCAAGCCGCACAAGTCAACTAGCCCGGCCATGGCCTGGTAACCACGCCCTATATCGACCATCCCCGACCAGTGCCGTTCCACCGTCAAGTCAATACCGGCCACAGCCTGGTTACTTGCCCGACTATGCCCCGACCATCCTTGCAAAATACCCGGCCAGCTCCGTACAAGTCGCGCCCCATGCCCGGTCAGGACCGGCTAGCTCTACTCCGCCATGACCAGCCATGCCCAAGCCGCATAAACATGCTAGGCCGGCCATGGCCTAGCTACCCCGCACCATGCCCGGCTATGGCCCGGCTATCCGAGCATCAGGCCTGGCTAGGACAGGCCACCCACGCGCCACGCCCACCTATCACCATGCCACCACCGGTCACCTATCACCGTGCCATCACCAGTCACATCCGAGCCGCCACCGGTCATGCATGCATCAGCCCATGCCGCAAAATAGAGAAGCTTTCTTTAACTCTATCTTTTTCTTTTCCTTGCATTGCTTTGAGTGATTATTGCTTTGATTGATTGTCTATTCCTTGATTTGAATTAGTTGCTTGAATTTCTTTTCTATATTCTCTATGCTTTGATTTAGATCTTAATTATGACTCATATGCTTTGATTACTATGATTGATGCTTTGAATTGCTTGATTTGCTTGATTGGTGCGCACTTTCTTTGTGAGTCAAGTCTTTTATTAGCTCATTCATTTACTTTTAAAACCACACTTATCACACATATGCTTAAATTCACACATTGAGGACAATGTGTCTTTTAAGTGTGGGGGAGAGAGTCTAATAGAGAGTCTACATGCATAGAAATCCATGAAATCCATGAATTTTTTTCGAAAATTTTGCAAAATTTTGAAATTTTCATGTATATATTAAGAGATTAATTTGATTATGATTAATGAATGCTTAGAATTTTTAAGAATGTTTGATTCATTGATTGATTTATAGCATGTTATCTTAATTCTTAGAATTAGGTATAATTAGAATTTGTGATATGATCTTATTGTCTATTACTTCTATGATTACCTATTTCTAGAACTTGTGTTTAATTTTTATTGAAATTACAATTATGAAAGCATGTTATGGATATGTGAAGAATAAGTGTGGGGGACTATCTCTATTAAAAGGGTAGTTAAAAAAATCTTTTTCATAAAAAAGAAGTGTTTTCATGCAAGAGGAGTAGAGATATCTTCTGCCTTAAAAATAAAAATCCATTGTTGTCACTCTTCTCTTTAAACAAAAGGAGTTAGTAACCCTTGGGAAGAGGATAAGAGGCATGGATTTGCAGAAATATTATCCCTCTTTTGAAAATAGAAGGAGTCCTTCTAGAGTGTTAGTAGTCTCAAAATAAAGGGCGTTAGTAACCCCTAATCATGAACACTTCGAGGTTAGTAACCTCACTTTTCCTAAAATCTAATTACCCTTTGAAAATCATTATAACCCATGCGAAACTCTTGATTTATATTCATGATATGCAATCTTTTGATTAATGGAGATAAAGATGAAGACATAAGCCTATAGGAAGAAGTAGTTATAGGATATGATGAATGATAAGTGATTAGAACTACTTCAATTATGGTTACTTAAGAATAAAGATGCTTGCTATTTCTTGATCTTTTGAGTTAAGTGTTCTTATTGTTCTTTGTTATTCTGATTTCATAATTGAATCGATCCTTGATATATGTATGCATTCAAAATTGATTTTTTCGAAAATGGTTTTTAAAGCCTTTGAACAAATGTATGTTTATAGTTTATCACTAACCCATGAGTCTATTGAGTCAATTTTAAACATGTTTGTGGGTGTCGTCCTAGTTAAGAAAACCCTCAGGTGACAAAACACCTCCTGAGTATCTCTATCAGTCTCAGGTTTAAATGGCTTGCGTCACGTGCTAAGTGTCGTCGTACACCTACGAAAGTGGAATCTTTATTTGCATTAGTTTAGTTTTGTTTTCAAAGTTTTATACATTAGTTTGCTAGGGACTAGCAAAGGTTTAGTGTGGGGGAAATTATGATCAAGCCAAAATTATGCATATTTTTATAGCTATTTTTCCATGTTTTTTGCCACTTTTATATGTATTTTTACCCTATTTTGCAAGTATTTGTGTTTTTAGGTCTTGAAGACAAGAAAAGTTGAAACTTGTTTTTTTTCACTCTTTTTGGAGCTAAATTGATGACTTTTTGCCCAAATATGGATTTAGCAATTTGGAGTGAAGATTTGAATATTCGAAGTTCGTGTTTGAAGATTTCTTGAAGATATTTTGATGATTTGAAGACCATTGAAAAATTATTTCAAGAAGCAAGAATTGAAGATTTGAAGCTTATTTGCAAAGGATTGAAGACAAGCCCTAAAGAAGCCCGGAAGTTAAGGATTTTTGGATATTTTATATGGGATAATACTCAGCCCATATAAACCCACAATTGGAGTTAAAATCCCAATTTGTGCCTCATATATCCAAGAAAATATCCAAATCCCGTAATTTCCCGCAACTAGTCCTATTTGGACTAGAATTCAGCGCAGTCTTGGTAGAAAGACCATAACTTTCTGCTCAGATGTCCGTTTTAAGCCCATGAGTAGCCGTTGGAAAGCTAATTCCGAGATCTACAACTTTCCTTTAAAGACTGAAGCCAAATTCTGCCATCATCAAGCCCGAATCTTCCGTCGAACTTTCTGCAGAAATCCAGAAAATTCCAGGATCCTATTTTGACTAGGATTTTGCTCTAGGAAGACTCTTAATCCAACTTGGAGACCAAGTCAGCCCCTAGAGCGTCCTAGAGTCCTTTCCTAAGTCTAATAGGAGTCTTTAGGTTATTTTTCCACTATAAATAGCCACCTTATGTAACCCAATCCCACACAATTCTCTTTCATCTTTTTCTTAGAAAATATTCTAGTTTTTTTTCTCTAGTTTTAGGTTAAGGGTGTCGCTCCCTCTCTTTGCATAGAGAGGGGTGGCAACCCTAGGTTATTCAAGAGGATATTCTGCCCTTCAAGTTTTGTAAGTTTTCTTATGCCTCTCATGGATTTAAAATCCATGAGTAGCTAAACCCTTAATACTTCTTATCCTTTGGTGAATACAATCAATTGATTATGGTGTGATTTCTATACTTATAATTTAGTGTTAAGTTCTTGATAGATAGTAGAACAATCCCTTTTTTATTTTATGATCTTGATAGTTATTGATTTGGATGGCCACTGATGACGTAATTGGATGGATCTATCGCTAATCAAATAAGGCTTGACCTCTGAGTTTGATTTATTGTAGCAAATTAGGTTTGTTTGACCGCTGCCTGATGGGAGTTTGTCTATCGGGGGGTGAGAAATTACTCTTCGTATGGTTCTACTTGTAGGCATGTGTGTAAAATTAATTGTTCTTAATGCTTTGTTCTTAAGAGATCTTTAGGCCCTGAAAAAGTAATTGATTGCTGAAGGAGTAAAAGGGATAACTGCAACTTTGACCGGCCTCTTATCTAATATACATATTGGAATTTCCTATATCAGTTGTCATCAAGAATAAGATGCTAAATTCACCTCTTAAATCAATGATCCATAGTTAATCTGATTGATTCATACCATCGAAGAAGAAGTATGCTTTATAATTATTGTTTGCTTTATAATTTGCCTTAGATTTAGATTTAATTTACTTTGCTTTGTTTTTAGTTTAATTGTTTTCTTTATAATTAATTTCTCTAATCCCCTGTTTTCTAAGTGATTTTTGGAAAATATATATTCTTTGGAAAAGATCTTCAGATTATAACGCTTCTCTGTGGGATTGACCCCTGCTTGCTCTATCTACTTTAGTTAGTTTTTGTGGGGATTATTTTTATGATTGTTAAACGACCGATCAGATGGTCATCGACCAAATTGATTGCAGTAGGAGAGGCCGCTTTGGAAGAATAGGTTTTCAAGGTTTTTGAATGGATTATTAGGGGAAAAATAAAGAAATAAAAAAGAAAAGAGGTTGGGTTTGATTTAGGTAGGCTAATGGAGCTTCAATTTCTACTAAAATGGCTAGATCTATGGTGGTGCATAGGGGAGTTGAGTAGCAGTGGCGGAAGAGAGAGAAAGCAGGATAGGGAAAACAAGAAAGTGGAAAAAACCCTAAGTGTTAAGTTATATAAGGTTGAGCAAATGCGACACACACTTATTCATATCTGCGACGTACAGTGTCCGTCGCAATTATTATTTTTAACATTTTAGAAAATTTAATTTTTTAAAGAATTAATATATCATAATAAATATCTATTTCATGGTCGAAAATAAGTGTTCGTCGCTCTGTTCGTCGCAGGTTTGTCTCAAATACATACATTTGCGACGGACGTGTTCGTCGCAAGGTTTGGCGCGCAAAAATAAATTCCCGCCTTACTAACTGCGTCGGAAGCTGCGACGGAACTGATTTTCGTCAACTGTCCGTCGCAATGTTTGTCGCACTTCCCGTCGTAGAAACAAAAAATTACAAAATTTTCTAGATTTACATGTTCGTCGTAAGTTCGTCGCTTTATTCGTCGCTGAAAGGGACTTTCTACGACGGATTTGTTCGTCTCAAAGTTTGTCCGTCGCTGTAGCCATGTTTTCTAGTAGTGAGTTGAGTAGATTCTGGTGCTTCAAGTGAAGCAATCTGCAATAACGCATGATAAGGAGATCGATAGACACATTCATTAATAGTTGTTCACTTGTTTGGGTCTCCTTGATTGACGACCAATACCTTGGATATCCACACAAATGATTTAAGAATCACAACGAAGCCCAATGGCATTCACTAAGCCTTGACAATCAACTTGAGTGTCACCTAACACTTAAAGTAACAAGAGAATGATTATAAAGATGTGTAGAGTAATCCTTAAAGTAACAAGAGAATGATTATAAAAATGTGTAGAGTAATCCTAAGTAGTATGAATACACCAATAATGCTTTTACAAAAAGAGAAGGACGAAAAAAATATTAAAGCTAAAAAATCAAACCAAAGGAAAAACTGAAATGAAGTGATTAATCGGCTTAAAATTGAATTTTTGAGAGTTAATACTCTTTTAGAATTTCTTAAATACTCAAAAACTCGCTCCCAACAATCTCATACTAGCCGTCATCACTCATCAGACAGATTTTGAAATTTATGCCCATTATTTTGTATAGTGGCGCCTGGAATGCTTGTCAATTTGACAATCCCTACAAGGCATTTATGTCTTTAGCGTAGATGTTCACCATTGATTCCATTAATGCATATTATGCCCATTATTGCTTGTCAATTTTGAGTACTTGAAACTTATTTTATGCCCTATTTTATGTGGTTATTTCATATGTTTTTGTGTATATTTATGCTTGATAGTGTCTTATAAAGTTCATATTTGTGTTCATAGGTTTTAAGAAGTTGAAAAGTGAAAAGATGACGATTTGAACGCTTTTTGGAGTTATTTCGAGTTGATTTATGGCACAAATACTTTGATGGACTATGTGCTTGAAGTTGGAATCTCAATGTTCATGAATAATGGAGAGCTTTTGGAGCTGTTCGCGCCAAAAAAATCTCTTTGAAGATATTGGTGAAAGGGTATCGAGCGTGCCAATCAATTTTGTCTAGAAATTTATAAAAGGATGCGAGGAAAATAAATATTCATTTCGTTGCAAAAACTAAATAAAGAGTGCAATGAAAATGAAAGATTTGCTTTGAGTGCGGCAACATAAGAGTAATCAAACGAGTTGTAGATCCTGAATCAAAGTCACACAAAACGTGTTTAAATCATTGATTCCAGATTCAGAAAACAAGGGATTGCTGTAAAAATAATTATCAAGTGTAGAACTTGATTTACAAAAGAGATTTGAAAGCTAAGGGCTTGAGAGTTTGAAAGCACGGAGCTTGAGATTTGATTTGCGCGGAGTAAGATTGTTTGTTGTTTGTTCTACAGGAGAGTTGTGTGTGTTGAAGTTGATGTTTGAGTCTGAGATTGGCTGTTTGAAGAGGGGGGGGGGGGGATGCAATCCGACGGCCAGAAATGATCCCCTGTTGATTCTGCCTTACCTTCAGCATTTAAATCCTGATTTAAATCCCATAAATCAAGGAAATCTCCACAAAGTCAGCCAAGATAAAGCCTATCACGTTTTTGACTTTTCCATATGATAATTATCACATTTAATTGCTGAAATTCGAAATTAATTGGCTCCAAAGTCTCAGTGTAGCAAGCAGGGGTGGAAAACCAAGTGCGGAGAGGCCAAATGATGCTGAAATTGTCTTCAAATGCTACGGAACTTTGCACTTCGCCAATTGAACATGTAATTGTGTTAAATACCATGTCACTAAGGTCATATATCAAAATCATGAAAAATCAACTAAGGCAATGGCTTAAACTGATGTCAAATAGCCATACTATCCTTAATTGAATAAAAGTGAAAAGTTACGAAAATGGTCAAACGTGGCTCAATTTCTCCATATACATTTATATTGCATGAAAACCAAGAATTTATGCCAATGGTGAAATCGCCATGCAAAAATTGTCCCGGGATTGGATTCTGTCCTTAATTGCAAAAAATGCAAAAGTTACTTCTGAGCTCGGAATGAACTGAAATTTGGCATAACTTTAATAAAGGGCATAACCCCAAATTCGTTCATCCTCATCTTCAATTTTGAAGCCCTAATTCCCTTGTTCTTAATTGAAAAACTATGAAAAGTTTATCCCGGGAGGGCTTAAATCCGGATTTAAGAGCATGGCCCAGCCTGACCCAATTTATTAAATAAATGGGGTGTTCTCAATGTATAAAAATATTTAATTTCCTTAATTCCTCTAATTTACATAATTAATTTAGGAATAATTAAGGAAATAATATCAAAATTCAATTATTTTTCAAATTGAATTTGGCCTAGGGTGGATTAAAATCCAACCATCCATAGGACTTTTGGGAGTAAGTCTCAGCCCTTGATCTTATACCAATATGTGCATTTACCATTTTACCAAAAATGTAAATTGGGTATAAACAATGCCCCCTATTTCATTAGGTATGGAGCGTAGCAAAATTGCCTAATGAAATATAAGCCCCCAATGAACTTCAAAGATTGCAATTTTATTAAATTTGGTTGCTTTGAGTTTTTCCAAAGCAGGAAATTACATTACAAGTGGCCAAAATGAACTAAGGCCAACAAAGAAATGAAATCCAATTACTTGAAATCTAATGGCTTATCAACTTAAAGCCATAAAGACTAATATTGATCATGGAACTGAAACATGATAATGGTGCCATTAACATCAAATTGTATAAAAACAAAATTAGGGTGGGATTTAATCAAATTTCCCATGCACCAAATTGTAATTGGTCATAAAGGAAATCACATCGTAAGAAGTTGACCAAAAGCATTTCAATCAAGGCCAAAAATCAAAAATGGTAAAACATAATTTTCACACCACTTTAATTGTTTTTGGTGATGGCATTCTTCTTTTGTCACCAAAATGGCTTGTGACATATTTTCCTGATTCGTCACCAAAAGTGGTATTTAGTGATGAATTCACCATTTGCCACCAAATGTGGTGATTTTTTTTTTTATTTAAGGCCGCATTAGCAAGTGGGGCGGCTTTGTCCACTATGCTTTGCATGAACTTGGTGGAAACAATGGTTCTAACACCATCTTCATTGCCCCCCGGGCGTTACTTCCAATCTGCTGTTATTTCGCTAAATACTTCATTTTCAACCTGCTGCCTCTCCTCCACTTTCTTGGACGTTATTTTGTCCAACATGGCCCACATTTGAGCCTTAATATCATGTATAGTCTTTGATTGGTCTTGGGAAAGATTGGCGTGTACCTGATTAACTTCATCTTCATCAGGAAGACTTTAATCTTCTTCAAGTTGATCATTCTTGAATTCAATAACGCCGGCACCATAGTTTAGATCTTCTTGGGCCGCCCATCACCATAATCAAGAATATCTCCATTGTTTTGAGCACTGAGCTCTGAAAGGTTATCAATCTCTGGGTTGTCCTCATGTTCTTTGATCTTGGGAGGATCTTCAATTTCCTTGTAATTGGTGGAACCATCAGCTTCTTCAAAATGTGGGTTGTTAGAAAGTTGCCCCCCAAGTATAACTTCTTCATTTGCCACTTTGAATTCATTAGTTTGTTCGTCACCATAATCATTGCTACCAACACTTAAATTCATATTATCACTGGTGGCATGATCTATCGTTAGCAAATCACAAAATAAATCCCCACTAATTCTTGATTGGTAGCTAGGGTAAGTAGGGGTCTAATCCACAGAGCGAATGGTTAATTCCTTTCCCTAATTAATTTTCTTAAAAACGAGTAAGTAAAAGAGGATTTTGATGATGGAAGTATGATTGAGAGCAATGAAAGTAATTAAGAAAACTAAAACAAGAAATAACAATTATCAAAGAAAATAATTTATGAAGACAAACCCTCCAACATAGAACTAATATCCCACTTGACAAAATTAATATGGTTCATCGATATCAAAAGATTATGAAAACAATTGATAGTTTGCCTAGACTTAATTTAAATCTAGTAATTACCTTAGATGCATTAACCCATATCACAGCGATTAACTCCTTTTATTCAAAATATCACTTTACCATCATGGCTTAAGATCCATTAAGAATAAAGCATTAAGCATAGTAATTATTAACAAACACAAAAGTAAGAAGAATATCACATACAAATCACTTTTGATTCTTAAATCTCTTGGAGAGAACGATTAATTCTCAACCAATTACTACCAAATAATCAACCTAGTTACTAGTCATCTCACTAGAATTGATTTAGCTAATGTAAACATAATTTATCAAGAAAGTGACGTCTCCAATCCAT
>AWWV01011433.1:0-16933 GCA_001974805.1 Corchorus capsularis
TCCCGCTGGGCGCCCATGCGGATGGCTTGTGCGCCCAGGGCGTTGGCCTCAGGCCCCATGTCGCCAGCGCCCATGTGCTGCCTGGGTAGCACCCCCGACTAGCGCTGGGCTCCCATGTGGTAAGCCTGGCGCCCCACCTGGTTTGTCTCGCGCCCCATGTGCTCCAGTGCTTCAACGTCACTTGACATGTCTTCTTGCCTTGAAATTCAACTTTGCTCCTTTGCTTCAAACTCTTGAAAATCAATCTTATGATGATAAAATTGACTCTTCAAGCTCTTCAATCACGATCATATTGGCTCCATTCTTCATCCAAATTGTCCTTGGAAAATATTTGTGTAAATAATCATCCAAAAAGGCTCCAAAAAGGTACAAAAATGGTGATTTTGCACTTTTCTTCTCTTTAACACCTATAAACACAAATATACCAAATATAAGGTATAATCAAGCATAAAATACCCAAAAAGCATAGGAAAATGACCATAAAAAGATGCTAAATTTTGGTCAGATCATGGCATCATCTATCGCTTCATCACCACTTTCAGTGCAGTAAACAGTTTCGGTGCCATCATCTTCGGTGCCATCACCTTCCTCCATGGCATTAATAAAGCCATTATCATGGATGTTAGTAGAATTATCATCATGTTTGGAGAGAGTATCAGCCTTGGCACCATCTTCTTTGCCCCCCCGAGTGTTCACCATCTTCATGAGACAATTGAATTGTGTCGTCGTTGTCACCACTTTCATTCATGTCATCAATAATAACAGTAGTAACATGGGTGGTGTTGCTAGTAGTAGAAGTGGTGCCATCACTAGAATTAGTGGCACCGAATTCATTATCACCATCATCCGTATTTGATGTGGTGTTATCAACAGTAAGTTTCTGGAGTACGGAATCTTCGTTTGTCTCCATTTCTTTTCTTGCCTTGGCTCTTTTACGGAGTTCTTTTCTTCTCCAAGTCTTTTTACTTCCTTGAATAGGTTGGCTAAGGAGTTTGGGATGTTGCACCCTTTGCCATACACCATTTTAAGCTTTTGGAGGTGACTTCACCATTTTTGGTCGAGTACTCTGCACCACACGTTCTTTATGGAAATTAACTTCCTTCTCAATGGCCAAAGCTCGAAATTCTTCTTTTCGATGATCTAACAAAGGCCTTATTTCATGTTCCGGCTTCATTGATCTTGGTTTAGTTGGAATCTTTGCCGATGGTTCAAGCTTCAAAGCTTTCTGAAATTGCTTTGTCACGGACGACACCATTTTGGATGAAGATGGTGCGGATGAAGAAGTGGATGGTGCCATATGCCATGTTTTACGTCTATAGTATGGAGAATGTTTTTCATCGATAAGTTCTCTTGGTTTGGAGAACCTTTGTGCCATTCGCCTTGATGGTGCGAACTTTTCTTTCTGGAAAGTTGGAATTGTATCAAAATCCAATATTCTTCGCGCCATTTTTCTTGGTGGTCGATCTTTTGAACGCACCATCTCTTGCTTTGCAATAGGTGGAGAAAACTCCAACTTTCTTCTAGGAGCAAAATTTCTTAACGCCACTGATCTTGGATTCCATGGCCATTCAAGTTGGTGCTCCCAAGGTTTAGTCTCAGAGTTGGCATAACCATATCTTCTAATTTTGGTGCAGGCATCACCATTTGCATCGTTCAGCACCAAATGTTTCTGCACTAGATCTCTCAGCACTGGCACCACTTTTTTCCTCCATGGCCAAGCTTTTTACCTTTTCTTCTTTCAACAAGCGGCCATTCTTTGGAAAATTTACCATCACCTTTTCAGTAATTTTTGGTGGTTGTTGAACAAGTGCACCCACTTGGTGCGGTGCGGCCATTTGTTGTTGCACCTGCCCCCCGAGTGTTTCCGATATCACCGAGATGGCTTCTTGAATTTGTTTGAAGCCATTATCGTTTTTGGTTATTTGTTCTTGGATCATCTCTTGAAATCTAGCTTCCATCTTATTTATCAACACTTCCAAAGAGCTAGCAAGATCACCATGAGCAGTGGTGCAGCCCTGAAAAGCGCCGTCACCATCTTTGCCTATTTTAGCACCACTTTCATGTCCATATAAGAATAGGTGGTGTAAAGAAACCTGCTTTTTGATGGCATCCTTAAAAGGAGTCGTAACAATAGCAATAATAAAATGGAAAATAAAATGAAGAAAAGCTAAAATTTGACATGACATGAAAACTAAAAATTAAACAAAAGCAGTAAAGAAAATAAACCTTTTAACAGCACCGAGATGAGATCTGAATCCTTATGGTCCCACCGGGCGTGTCAAAAAGAGATGTTCGCGCCAAAAGATCTCTTTGGAGATCTTGGTGAAAGGGTACCGAGCGTGCCAATCAATTTTGTCCAGAAATTGATAAAAGGATGCGAGGAAAATAAATATTCATTTCGTTGCAAAAACTAAATAAATAGTGTAGTGAAAATGAAAGATTTGCTTTGAGTGCGACAACATAAGAGTAATCGAACGTGTTGTAGATCCTGAATCAAAGTCACACAAACGTGTTTAAATCATGGATTCCAGATTCAGAAAACAAGGGATTGCTGTAAAAAAGGGTATTTTCTTGATTCAATTGGGAGAAATAACAAGGAGTTGTTATTTTCGAGCGCAACAAGCATGTAAATACAAGAAGACTTGTAAGAATAGGGTTGAAAGAGATTATAAAAATAATTATCAAGTGTAGAACTTGATTTACAAAAGAGATTTGAAAGTTAAGGGCTTGAGAGTTTGAAAGCACGGAGCTTGAGATTTGATTTGCGCGGAGTAAAATTGTTTGTTGTTTGTTGTCTGTTCTACAGGAGAGTTGTGTGTGTTGAAGTTGATGTTTGAGTCTGAGATTGGCTGTTTGAAGGGGAGGGGGGTGGGCTTCAACATTGGAGGCTGCTTCCTTTATATAGGGGGCGGCCTGCTAGGGTTAGATGCAGTCCGACGGCCAGAAATGATCCCCTGTTGATTCTGCCTTACCTTCAACATTTGAATCCTGATTTAAATCCCATAAATCAAGGAAATCTCCACAAAGTCAGCCAAGATAAAGCCTATCACGTTTTTTACTTTTCCATATGATAATTATCACATTTAATTGCTGAAATTCGAAATTAATTGGCTCCAAAGTCTCAGTGCAGCAAGCAGGGGTGGAAAACCAAGTGTGGAGAGGCCAAATGGTGCTGAAATTGTCTTCAAATGCTACAGAACTTTGCACTTCGCCAATTGAACATGGAATTGTGTTAAATACCATGTCACTAAGATCATATATCAAAATCATGAAAAATCAACTAAGGCAATGACTTAAACCGAGGTCAGATAGCCATACTGTCCTTAATTGAATAAAAGTGAAAAGTTATAAAAATGGTCAAACATGGCTCAATTTCTCCATATAACATTTATATTGCATTAAAACCAAGAATTTATGCCAATGGTGAAATCACCATGCAAAAATTGTCCCGGGATTGGATTCTGTCCTTAATTGCAAAAAATGCAAAAGTTACTTCTGAGCTCGGAATGAGCTGAAACTTGGACAGAGTGTTCTTCATGATATTCTGAACAACTTTAATAAAGGACATAACCCCAAATTCGTTCATCCTCATCTTCAATTTTGAAGCCCAAATTCCCTTGTCCTTAATTGAAAAACTATGAAAAGTTTATCCCGGGAGGTCTTAAATCCGGATTTAAGAGCATGGGCCGGCCTGAGCCAATTTATGAAATAAATGGGGTGGCTTCAATGTATAAAAATATTTAATTTCCTTAATTCCTCAAATTTCCATAATTAATTTAGGAATAATTAAGGAAATAATATCAAAATTCAATTATTTTTCCAATTGAATTTGGCTTAGGGTGGATTAAAATGCAACCATCCATAGGAATTTTGTGAGTAAATCTCAGTCCTTGATGTTATACCAACATGTGCATTTACCATTTTACCAAAAATGTAAATTGTGGTATAAACAAGAGCTGAAATGATGCTTAGAAGATCCATGGAAATGATTGATGTGAGGTTCTAAGGCTAAAGAAGCAAGACGAAGGCCAACTCAGAATAAAGAAGTCAAGGTGCAACTTTCCCATGGGGTAGTGTTGCAATGTGCGGATCCGGGGGATCTCCCGCCAACAACCTAAGGATACAGGAGTCGCCTCTAATCAAGTTCTAAGGTTTGATTAGTCACCTAGTTAACCTAACCAGTCTAATGAAATTCGAAGCTTGGTGAGGGACCCACTAAACCTATAGATCTGGTCTTCCAACCTAAATCTAAGTCCGGGAGTCGGTAACGTTTGGGGAAGGATTAGCACCACGGAAATGCCCGTCAAATGACGGTACTTCGAGTCTAAACTAGATCTACTAGGTCTGAAATAAAAAGGTTGCTTTTAGTCGTAGTCTTGCATTATTAGAGAAAGTGTTATAAAGAAAAAGAAAATCCAATTGGAAAAATGCCGGCAGTTAGAAGAATTAATCGAACTCTTAATTAATTCTGATTAGTTTCCCTTTAACTGTCTATTCTCTTGTTGGTCCTTTTTAATCCAAAAAAGGGAATTTGAAAATGGCATGACAAAATCTTTTTTTTCTTAAAATCTTTTACTTTTTACTTTAAATACTTTCATGTTGAATTTTCTTAAAATGGTGACAAAAACCTTTTCCTTAACTTAACCAATCTAATGAAATCCGAAGCTTTGTGAGGGACCCACTAAACCTATAGATCCGGTCTTCCAACCTAAATCTAAGTCTGGGAGTCGGTTACGTTTGGGGAAGGATTAGCACCCCGAAAGGCCCGTCAAATGACAGTACCTCGAGTCTAAACTAGATCTACTGGGTCTGAAAGAAAAAGGTTGCTCCTAGTCTTGCATTATTAGAGAAAGTGTTATAAAGAAAAAAAAATCCATTGTGAAAAATGTCGGCAGTTTGAAGAATTAATCGAACTCTTAATTAATTCTGATTTGTTTCCCTTTTACTATCTATTCTCTAATTGGTCCTTTTTAATTCAAAAAAGGGAATTTGGAAATGCTATGACAAAATCATTTTTTTTCTTAAAATCTTTTACTTTTTAGTTTAAAGACTTTCATGTTGAATTTTCTTAAAATGGTGAGAAAAACATTTTCCTTACCTTTGGAAAACTTTTTCCATTTTTATTAATCCTTAATTATGAAAAACCTTTTACTTAATCTTTACCTTTAATCTTAGAATTGATTTGAATTTGAAAACTTCTGTTTAAATCTTAAAACTCTTGATTACTGATTTTAATTCTTTTGAAAATTGAGTAAGAGAACATTTTCTTTGAAAAAGATTTTTGAAGAAAAAAACAATTTTTGTATTTTCTTAATTTCATTAATCCTAAAAAGGAAAAAAATGAATGCAGATGATGCATAGACTGGGGAATTTTAGTGTATCAGTAAAGGTAAGCTTACTTGAAATTAACATGGAGACCCTTCCCACGCATTATGGGGGTATTCCGAGAATAATCCAATCTCTAGTGAGGCTGGGAATTCGAATCCGAGTACAATTACCTGGGACTCACTTATCATAGTAAAAAACAACCGTTACTTACATGAATGGCAATTAAAAAAGCATGAGATATTAATTTTATTTTTATGCATTAACACAAGTTACTCAAAGTCAACTCCATAAACCATTCCCACGCATTCTGGGGGTATTTACAGATGAGACCGGTATAGAAGGATTCCCGAGAATTCATACCCGAGTACGATTACCCAAGAAACCCTTCATCACGGCAAAGGACGAATGTTAATACATTCCGGCATGTGAGGTGACATGTATGACAATTAAAGATGAATGCAAATGAGCATATTAAATCAAAATCTAAGTTTAATCAACATTGATTAACTTCTAATTAACCACTAATTATTTTCAACTAATTATAAAGTCAAACTATTTCTAATTTGAATTAAGGACTAATGTCCAAATTTGGTCTAAACCTTTTCAAACTTGCTCAATTTGAGCATAAACCTTTAAACAAGACCAAATTGAGCCTAAACGTTAGAAAATTGCACCAAATTGGGTCTAATTTGGACGGAATTTTGAAATTGTGGTAAAGGCGCGTGCGTTTCACTGCCACAATCCCGTCCAAAATAGGCCTAATTTGGAGCAATTTGCTAACGTTTACGCCCAATTTGGTTCTGTTTAAAGGTTTAGACTCAAATTGAGTAAGTTTGGAAAGGTTTAGACTCAAATTGAGTAAGTTTGGAAAGGTTTAGGCCCAATTTGGACATTAAGCCTTTAAACTAATTACCTTAATTATTTAGCAATTAACTTTATTCCTAAATCAATTATGAAATTAACCACTAATTTGACTAGTTGCAAATCTTATTACACAATTTAAAGCAAGTCGGATCCTTAATTAACTAAATTAGAAACTAAAGGACCTAAATCGAACACAATAAAAGTAATCCAAGGACTTAATCGAAATAAACAGGCATTAAATTGAAAGGAATCGAAACGTACCTGCATTGAACATGTAATCAACACACCAGGAGCTTCCAAAGCTACATCGTTTTAGCAGAACACTTCTTCCTTTGTTGGTTCTCTTCCTTCTTCTCTCTCTTTGCTTCTTCTTCTTCTCCGATTCTGCCTTCTTCGACTAACTGCCGCTTCTCAACCAGCGAACTCACCACTTTCTCGACCATCGTTTGAGTCGAGAATCTCTTCCCCGAGGCCTAAAAACGCTTTCTTTCAACTCCCACACTAAGACCCGTGCCTAAAAATCACCAAAACTCACCACAGCAGACTTAGCCGACCTAAACTCTACAATTTTCTGGTGAGAATGATCGGCGAACTGCCCTTATTCCATAGTGTTTCTAAACTATTCCACCTGCCATTTGACAACCACTATTTAATTTCTAAAAGGAACACTCACGATGGATTACCCCAATTCGAATGATGAACCCTTGAAAATTTATTTTCTGTTTCACTCTCTAAAACCCACTATCCTCTGTAAATTGCAAGAAGTGAGCTATTTAAAGGAGAAAAGTCCTAGCATCTAAGAAGGATGGAACTTGGAGAATGTGTGTTGATTGTAAAGCTATCAACAACATAACAGTTAAGTATCGTCACCCTAATCCTAGATTAGATGATATGTTAGATGAATTGCATGGTGCTTGTTTATTTTTTAAGATTGATCTTAAGAGTGGGTACCATCAAATTCGCATGAAAGAGGGTGATGAATGGAAAATTGCATTTAAAACTAAGCTTGGATTATATGAATGGTTAGTTATGCCTTTTGGATTGACTATTGCACCTAGTACTTTTATGAGGCTAATGAACCATGTTTTAAGAGCTTATATTGGTAAGTTTGTTGTTGTTTACTTTGATGATATACTTGTGTATAGCAAAACCTTAGAGGATCATGTTGAGCATTTGAGATTGTGTTAGATGTACTTAGGCTAGAGAAGTTGTATGCTAACCTTAAGAAGTGCACATTTTGCACAAATAGACTTGTTTTCCTTGGTATTGTTGTGAGTGCGTAGGGTATAGAAGTAGATGAAGAGAAGATCAAAGCCATCAAAGATTGGCCAACACCAACCAATGTTGGTCAAATGAGATCATTCCATGGCTTGGTTGGATTTTATAGGAGGTTTGTTAAGGACTTTAGCACCTTGGCAGCACCTATAACGAGTGTGATGAAGAAGAATGCACCATTCGATTGGGGTCCAAAACAACAAGAAGCATTTGAGACATTGAAGACTAAGCTTAATGATGCTCCTTTGCTTATTTTGCCTAACTTTAACAATACTTTTGAGATTGAATGTGATGCATCAGGTGTAGGTATTGGAGCTGTTTTAATGCAAGGAGGAAAGCTCGTGGCATATTTTAGTGAGAAATTGAATGGGGCTGCATTGAACTATCCTACAAATGATAAGGAGTTGTATGCTCTTGTGAGAGCATTACAAACGTGGCAACATTATTTGTGGCCTAAAGAGTTCGTGATTCACACTGATCATGAGAGCTTGAAGTACTTGAAAGGCCAACAAAAGTTGAATAAAAGACATGCTAAGTGGATGGAGTTCATTGAGAGTTTTCCTTATATGGTGGGATATAAGAAAGGTAAGGAGAATGTTATGGCTGATGCGCTATCAAGGAGGTATGTGTTACTTTCCATACTTGATTCTAAGTTTTTAGGATTTGAGTACATTAAAGATTTGTATGCTTTGGATGCTTACTTTGGTAATATCTTTAAAGAATGTGCTAATTCTAGATTTGGGAAGTATTATTTGCATTCTGGATTTTTGTTTAAAGAATCTAGACTTTGTATTCGTTCTTGTTCTTTGCGTGATGTTTTGTTGAGGGAATCACATGAAGGGGGATTAATGGGTCACTTTGGTGTTGATAGAACATATGAGATATTGCATGAACACTTCTTTTGGCCTAAGATGCAATATGATGTAGGAAAGTATGTTTTTAGTTTCATTGTTTGTTTACAAGCTAAATCTACATCTAAACCTCATGGATTGTATATTCCTTTGCCTATTCCTCATGAACCATGGACACACATTAACATGGACTTTGTGTTAAGATTGCCTCGTTCTAGTAGAGGTAAAGATTCTGTTTTTGTTGTGGTTGATGGATTTTCTAAGATGGCACACATTATTGCATGTTCTAAGACTGATGATGTCATTAATGTAGCTAACTTGTTCTTTAGGGAGATTGTTAGATTGCATGGAATGCCTAGAACCATTGTTTCTGATCGAGATGCTAAGTTCTTAAGTCACTTTTGGAGAACTTTATGGGCTAAGTTAGGTACTCAGTTGTTGTTTTCAACTACTTGTCATCCTCAAACCGATGGCCAAACAAAAGTTGTTAATAGGACTTTATCTACCTTGCTTAGAGCTTTAATTAAGAAGAACTTGAGAACTTGGGAGGATTGTTTGCCTCATGTTGAATTTGGATATAATAGAAGCATACATAGTACTACTGGTTATTCACCTTTTGAAATTGTGTATGGCTTTAATTCTTTAACTCCTTTGGATTTAATGAGTTTACCTTTGAGTGTGCAAGTTGACATGGATGGTAAAAGGAAGGCTGAACTTGTTAGATAACTTAATGAGAAGGTTAGAGCAAACATTGAGAAGAAAACTCAACACTTCATGAAGATGGCTAACAAGGGTCGAAAGGAGGTTATCTTTGAGCCTGGTGATTGGGTGTGGTTGCATCTAAGGAAAGAAAGATTTCCTTAAAAGAGGAAATCCAAGCTTTTACCCCGTGGAGATGGTCCATTCCAAGTGTTGGAGAGGATTAACAACAATGCATACAAGCTAGATCTTCCTAGTGAGTATGGTAATGTTAGTGCTACCTTTAATGTTGCTGACTTCTCATTGTTTGATAATGATGTAGATTTGAGGACAAATCTTTTTCAAGGGGGAGGGGATGATGCGTCCAAGGCTTATCATTGACTTGAAGATGACAATGGAGAGCAAGGAAAAGATGAGCATGGGCTACATGGAGGCATGAAGATGAAAGGAGATCAAGGAGATCAAGATGGACTTGCACCAAAGCTCAACAAGAAGCCATTTGATCCATTGAGCTTGCCTAATGGTCCAATGACAAGATCAAGAGCCAAGAAGTTGAAGGAGACTCTCATGGGCTTTATTCGAACCCATCTTGAAGATATGAAGTCCCTCGAAGTTGACTTAAAGACATTTGGAGATGATTTGAGCAAGGAAAAACCACCCAAAGACAAGCTCATTACTTTGCTTGTTTTTGAACCTAATTGAAGATTCTGATGGCACCCAGGGCCAGGTAGCCCCCCCCCCCCCCACCTGCTATCAGACAGCATTAGAAAAGGGCTAATAAATCCTAAGGGCACCCAGGGCCGGGTAGGGGTCACCCAGGGGCGGGTAGCCTGGGGATTTATTTTAATTATTGCATTTCTTTTAGTTTCTTTTTATTTTTGGGCTTGTTAGGCTTTATGGCCACCCTTATCACTTTAGGATTAGGTTAGGACGTCCCTTATCACTATATAAGGGTTCAAATACCTCTTGTAAACACAAGTTAAGTTTTCCAATCAAAGAGAGAGTTCTTTTGAGAATTTAGCTTCATTGTTCTAGTTTGAACAAGCTTAGGATTTCTTCAATCTTGTAGAGTCCTAGCAAACAATTAGATAGTGATTATCTAATTGTGATTCTTGTGATATTAGGTTGTCAATTGCAGGTCTAATTGATCATCTGAGGCTAACGAACAAAGATTGGATCCTTGGGAAGAATATCGATTTCATCAAGTCTAAAAGTTGGGTGATTCAAGTTGATCTATGGCAGGTCTTGAAGGTGGATTTGAACCAATAACAACTAGATTTGTATCAGTTCTCCTAGCTACCAAACTCTTAAATGGTGGTAACTCATCTCCATCATCAATTGTAGCCTCATCATCGTCCCTCTCATCCTCACCATCCCCACTAGAATCTAGATTAAAATCCTCTTCTTCACTCAAAAGCTCACCTTGCTCATTAAAATACATCACCTTCTTGTTAACGCAATCCCTAGCATAGTGACCAAATCCTTTACATTTAAAACACTTGATGTGAGATTTTGATGATGAACTAGAACTAGAACCCTTACTTTCGATTTTAGGACTTACAAACTCCTTCTTTGCACTCTCCTTTTCCTTCCTTTCCTCTTTCTTGTAAGGAGTTTTCCATGAGCTACTAGATGATGAAAATCCTTTCTTGGCCGAATTCCCCCTCTTCATTTGACTCTCGGCCTTCAACGCATGTTGCAACATCTCCTCTAAATCATAGTGTTGTTGCATCTTAATTATATCATGAATCTCCCTATTCAAACCCGCAAGAAATCTAACCATAGTAGCTTGTGGAACTTCTTCAACTTCAGCCCTAGACATCAATAACATCATCTCCAAATAGTACTCATCAACGCTCTTAGATCCTTGCCTCAAAGCTTGCAATCTTTGATAAAGAGAATTGATGTAGTAACTTGTCACAAATATCTTCCTCATAACACTCTTCAAATCAGCCCATGTTTCAAGTGGCCTCTCCAAATTTCTCCTTCTAGATTGAACCAATTGATTCCATCAATTTAAAGCATTCTCAACAAACTCAAGAATTGCAATTTGTACCTTCTTAAATTCGGCATAGGGATGATAATCGAAGTACATCTCCAACTTTGATTCCCAATCCAAGTAATCTTCAGGAATTCCTCTCCCATTTAATTTAGGAGTCTTGTACGTGATGTTATCTTTAGGCTCATCTCTTTCAACACCTCTTCTAGGCCGTAAGTTATCCAAGTAAGCTTGTCCTCCAGCTTCTTACTCCCTTAATCTATCTAATGAACCTCCCCTAGCAACTTGCCTTTGAGCTGGAGGCTCCCTAGCTTCATCTCCCAATTCACCTCTCCTTGGTGGTGGTAATTGAGTAGGATTAACCCTAGGTTGATTTTGAGCTTCTCTTACTTGTTGAACTTCATTAGTTAGGGCATCCATACGTTGCATTAGAGTTTGCATCATAGTAGCCAACTCGGCCTGATTTTCTCCATTCCCCTTATCTCCCATTGTACCTGAAGAAAAAGGTTAGTAGAGATAAAGAAAATCCTCACAATAAGTGTGTGTGTGTGATTACCACAATGTGCTCTCGTGTTTGCACTCAACTTATGGGTTGGTGGTGTAGACACCTATTTTTGTCATGTATCCTTTAATTTAAATTAATTCATTTCTTATTTTGCATTAGGGTCGCCCAGGGGCATTTTGGTCATTTTTGCACCCAGGGGCATTTTGGTCATTTTGCACCCAAGGGCATTTTGGTAAATTGGTGGTTCATTTTAACATCATGGTAGGTTAGCTCATTTGTTAAAGCCATTTGCAAATTAGCATTTAAGTTTTAGTAGTAGATTGCTTTCAAAACTCAAGAAGAAAAGCTCAAAAATATTTTCCATTTCCAGCTTTATTCATGTTACAATGGCATAGTCTTTTCATTATCGGATTGCATTTTGCATTCATGCTAAGATCGCATTGTTTTTGTATTCATGCATAGAGTCAATATTTGATTTTCGCTGGAACCTAAACTCTTGAATTAAATCATTAATAATGGGTCTAGGTTTCAATTTCCTTTTGGTTTCTCTCTTCTATTCTTTGGGCCTTCGGGCCAATTTTCTCACCCCAATTCAAGTATATATAGACCTTTGCGTTTTATAAATGATCTTGGATTAGTCTTCGGACCATCTAGCCCATGATCTCTTGGCCAAACTTTCTTGATCCAATTGTAATTCCTCTTAAGGCTAAAGTTAACAAGCAAAAGAAATGAATTGAGCCTATGCTTTTAGTTGAATAAGGGAACATTTCCCGTTAATAGAAATAACTCACTCTAAACGCACGATACAAAAATAATAAAAAATAAATATCTTTAATTATCAATTGCTTTTTGGCCACAATTGTCGATTGCCTTTAGTTGTAATAAAATTAAGATTACAGGAGCTTCCCATCCTCTCCCTATTTCATTTCTTCTTTCCTTCCTCATAATCAGGCCTATAGCAACTCATTCAATAGTCCAAGGCAATCCCCAAAGTGGTCTCATGATCTGCAAGATAAATGTGCAAGGCAACCTACAACTCAGAACAGGAAAGACAATAAGCAAGGCCAAAGTCGGAAGTGAAATAGAAGACAAGCTCGACAAACCACATGAGTCCAGAAAGCCAGTAAGGGCTTATCAAGTCATCAGAACAGAGCATACATCATCAAATTCATGGCATTCCTATTCTTTTACATTCATTTTTAGCAGTGGACACGAACATTCCGTTAAGGCATTTCATTCATCAAGAGAAAAAGAAAAGAACATAGTACTCCAGCATTATGGTATCGTCCAAAAACTACCTGCGAATAGGGTCATTTAACACTCCCTTAGCCACCACTTACTAAGCAGGGCACTTAACAAGTTAGCAAGCATTTGGAACTAAATCACAAACATGTATCATTTATCACAAGGCAATATCAGAAGCAGAATCAAAACCTAAACACCTCCAGCACACACCGCAGTCTTAAGCTAAAAAAAATAATAAATAATAAAGCAAGCAAAGCCCCGATCCCATTTGTAACAAGCATAGATTCAGTTACATTTTGGTTTTGTCCAAGTTAAAATGCCACTTCCAGGGAATAAATAACAAGAGTCAGCATACAACTTTCGCAAAAGAAAACACAAGAAAACAGGGCAAATGGACAAGGGCGATTGAAGTTACAATAGCATAAGGCAAAATGGGAAGCTAGTTTACCAGGCTGTAAATCGTGCAAAGGTCAAGGTAAGAGGCCATCTGATACGAATCTAGTTGTATTAGATTCAAATCTACCCTTTGAATAACCACCAAAGTCGACTTGAACTTCTTCAACTTCTAGATGTGTATGTCGATGACCTTCACAAGGTAATTCCTCCTCTTTCGTCGGACTTAAGCTCTCAATTAGACCTACAATTGAACTCTCAAGATCACAAGATTCACAAACAATTAAGCATTCACAACCTAATTGCTTGCTAGGACTCTACAAGATTGAAGAACCCTAAGTTTGCTCAAACTAGAACAATGAAGCCAAAGAAATCGGTATGGGTAAAAACCTCTCAACTTTATTGATTAACTTGACTTTGTTTACAAGATATAAAAGAGCCCTTATATAGGGGAGGGGTTGGCACATAACCTACTCCAAACCCAAATCCTAATCCTATAATGGGCGGCATACATAAAAGGAAGGAACAAGGAAATAGCCTACTCCTTGTCCTACTAGGAAAAGTAAAGAACATTACATAATTAAGCAAGGATTGGACTTAGTCAAACAAGGCCCAACCCAATGTCTTCTAGACTAAATAAATAACTAATCTAAGATAGAATAAAGGCCCATGAGGCTGAATTACATAATGCCAAAGCCTAATGCTCATCGATTTCAAGTAAAATGAACACCTTGGAATCGATGGGAATATTCTTGGTGATGTCGACTTCAATGCCTTCCAAATGGTCTTCAATGGACTCTAAACCTCCAAGATGAGATCTTACAAAGCCCAATAAAGCTTCTTTGAACCTTTTAGCCCGAGCCCTACTCATTGGACCTTGCGGAATAGCTAATGGATCGAATGGCCGGTTGTGGCCGTATGGCCCGTGCGATGGCCGATTGTGGCCGAATGGCTTCTGCGATGTCCCGTGCGACGTCCCATGCGTTGGCCGGTCATGGTCAGTGCGATGGTGGCCGGTCCTCAACTCCTTGCTCCACCAAGCTTATGTTCAATCCGGGATCATTCGTGGCATCTTCTTGAATCTCCAAGACATCTCCAAGTTTATCCAAGACATGATCTCCAATGGCTCCATTGTGCTCTTCTAAGCCATGATAAGCCCTTGGCGCATCATCCCCTCTCCCTTGAAAAGGATTTGTCCTCAAATCTGCATCACTATCAAACAAGGATAAGTCTGAAACATTAAAAGTAGCACTTACATTGCCATATTCACTAGGAAGATCTAGCTTGTATGCGTTGTTGTTGATCCTCTCCAAGACTTGGAATGGACCATCTCCACGAGGTAAGAGCTTAGACTTTCTCTTTTCAGGATACCTCTCCTTCCTTAGATGCAACCAAACCCAATCTCCGGGTTCAAAGATGACTTCCTTGCGCCCTTTGTTAGCATTCTTCATGTAGTGTTGTGTTTTCTTCTCAATTTGTGCGCGAACCCTAGCATGAAGTTCTCTAACATAATCGGCCTTCCTTTGTCCATCCATGTTGACTTGCACACTCAAAGGTAAACTCAACAAATCCAATGGGGTTAAAGGATTAAAGCCATACACAGTTTCAAAAGGTGAATATCAGGTGGTGCTATGTATGGTTCTATTATATGCAAATTCGACATGAGGTAGACGATCCTCGCAGGTTCTTAAGTTCTTTTTAATTAAAGCCCTAAGCAAAGTAGACAAAGTCCTATTAACTACCTCGGTTTGACCATCGGTTTGAGCATGACAAGTAGTAGAAAATAACAACTTAGTACCTAACTTAGCCCATAAAGTTCTCCAAAAGTGACTTAAGAACTTAGCATCTCTATCACTTACAATCGTCCTAGGCATTCCATGTAGTATAACAATTTCTTTAAAGAACAAATTAGCTACATTAATGGCATCATCCGTTTTAGTACATGCAATAAAGTGAGCCATCTTAGAAAACCTATCAACAACCACAAAGACAGAATCTTTACCTCTCCTAGAACGAGGTAAACCTAACACACACAAAGTCCATGCTAATATGAGTCCATGGTTCATGAGGAATAGGCAAAGGAGTATACAATCCATGCGGTTTAGAAGTAGATTTAGCTTGCAAACAAACAATGCAACTAGCTACATACTTCCCTACATCATGTCGCATCTTAGGCCAAAATAAGTGTTCATGCAAAATATCATATGTTCTATCAACTCCAAAGTGACCCATTAAACCCCCTTCATGCGATTCCCTCAATAGCAAGATGCGCAAAGAACAAGAAGGCACACACATTCTAGATTCCTTAAACAAAAATCCATCATGCTTATAATACTTTCCAAATCTAGAATTTTCACATGCTTTAAATATTTCACCAAAATAAACATCACTAGCATATAATTCCTTAATATACTCAAAACCAAGAAACTTAGAATCAAGCATGGAAAGTAAGACATACCTCCTTGATAAAGCATCGGCTACCACATTCTCCTTACCTTGTTTGTATCGCACAACATAAGGAAAGCTCTCTATGAACTCACTCCACTTAGCATGTCTCTTGTTTAGCTTTTGTTAGCCTCTTAAATACTTCAAGCTCTCATGATCCGTATGAATCATGAATTCCTTAGGCCAAAGGTAGTGTTTCCAAGTTTGCAACGCCCTCACAAGAGCATACAACTCTTTGTCATAGGTTGGATAATTCAATGCAACCCCATTCAATTTCTCACTAAAGTATGCGACGTGCTTCCCACCTTGCATTAAAACAGTTCCAATTCCAACCTCTGATGCATCACATTCAATCTCAAAAGTATTGTAGGTAAAACAAGCAAAGGAGCATTAGTTAGTTTTTCCTTCAACGTCTCAAATGCTTCTTGTTGTTCATCTCCCCACTTGAATGGTGCATTCTTCTTCATAACACTTGTAATAGGGGCGGCTAAGGTGCTATAGTCCTTAACAAACCTCCTATAGAATCCGGCTAGTCCATGAAAAGATCTCACTTGTCCAACGTTGGTGGGTGTTGGCCAATCTTTGATTGCCTTGATCTTTTCCTCATCAACCTCTATACCTTGCGATGAAACCACAAAACCAAGAAAAACAAGCTTGCTTGTGCAAAAGGTGCACTTCTTAAGGTTAGCATACAATTTCTCAACCCTAAGTACATTTAGCACACATCTTAGATGCCTAACATGCTCATCTAGGTTTCGGCTATACACAAGTATATCATCAAAATAAACAACAACAAACTTGCCAATAAAAACTCTTAAAACATGATTCATTAATCGCATGAATGTACTAGGTGCATTAGTCAATCCAAAAGGCATAACTAACCATTCATACAACCCTAATTTAGTTTTAAAGGCAGTTTTCCATTCATCACCCTTTTTCATGCGAATTTGATGATAGCCACTCTTAAGATCAATCTTAGAAAATAAACAAGCACCATGCAAATCATCTAGCATATCATCTAATCTAGGAATAGGGTGACGATACTTTACCGTTATGTTGTTTATTGCCCTACAATCAACACACATTCTCCAAGTCCCATCTTTCTTAGGAACAAGCAACACAGGAACGGCACATGGAGAAAGGCTCTCACGCACAAACCCTTTTGAAGTAGCTCTCCAACTTGCTTCTCCAATTCCTTTGTTTCATCAGGATTTGTCCTATAAGCTGGCTTATTTGGAATTTGCGCCCCAGGGATGAAGTCGATTTGATGTTCAATCCCCCTAATTCGGTGGTAAACCTACTAGGAATCTCCTCAGGAAACACATCTAC
>AWWV01011434.1:0-25827 GCA_001974805.1 Corchorus capsularis
CACTCTTAGTAGCTAACATACACTCCTTAACAACTTTCTTAGAACTAGCATGCATTTTCAACTAAATCGCAATTCATATCTAACTTAGCATGTTTATTCTTTTCTTTAGCCCTGTAATCGGATTCCATCTTAGTAAATTCTTCTTTCAATTTTAATTGATCTTTTAAAGCTTCTTGAGGTGATAATGGAATAAAAGTAAAGGGCTTCTTACCACACATGAGAGTATATTGGTTCGTCTCACCATCATGTTGAACTTTGTTGTCATATTGCCATGGACGCCCAAGTAGTACATGGCATGCTTGCATGGGTAAGATATCACACAATACATCTCCTTTGTACCTGCCCAAACAAAGAGAAACTAAAACTTGTTTGTTAACCCTAATTTCCTCCTTATCGTTGATCCAACCCAAACTATAAGGTTTAGGGTGTTTTGTAGTGGGTAATTGCATCTCCTTCACCAAATAAATACTAGCTATGTTTGTACAACTCCCACCATCAATGATCACACTACTAGGCTTCCCATTCGCATACATCCTAGTATGAAACAAGTTCTCCCTTTGATTGTTCACATCATCTTTCACATAAGCACTCAAAGTTCTCCTAGCAACCAAACTCTTAAGTGCAAATCCGACACCATCATCACTATCATCATGCGCATCTCCTTCATCATCTCCATCACCACTGGATCCTAGAGTAATCTCTTCATCTTCACTCTCGATTTCTCCTTGTTCATTCACGAACAACACTTTCTTGTTAACACAATCTTTAGCATAGTGTCCAAAGCCTTGACACTTGAAACACTTAACATGATTCTTTGAAGATGAACTCGATGAAGACTTAGAATCGGATTTAGGGGTAGTACCCTTTTGCGCCACCAACTCCTTCTCTTTGGTCGACTTATCATCCTTCTTGATTGGAGTCTTCCATGAGCTTGATGATGATGCAAAGCTCTTCTTATTCCTCTTTACTTGGCTCTCGGCCTTCAAAGCATGTTGAAGCAATTCCTCAACATCATAGTGTTGTTGCATCTCCACAATATCATGAATTTCTCTATTTAATCCCGCCATAAATCTAGCTATAGTAGCTTGTGGAGCTTCATCAACCTCAGCTCTAAACATTAACAACATCATCTCGGAGTAGTATTCATCAACACTCCTAGTTCCTTGCCTCAAAGATTGCAACTCTTGGTAGAGACCATTAGTGTAAAAGCTTGGAACAAACCTCTTCCTCATAAGGCTCTTTAACGACAACCATGTATCAATAGGTGTTTCCAAATTTCTTCTTCTTGCTTGCACTAATTGATTCCACCAATTCAAAGCATTCTTCGTGAATTCAAGAGTAGCAATTTGTACCTTCTTTGGCTCGGCATGTGGATAGTAATAGAAGTACATATCCAATTTCGGTTCCCACTCCAAATAATCAGATGGAGACCCTCTCCCATTGAATTTAGGGATCTTGTATTTGATGTTGTCTTTAATCTCTTCTCTTTCGATTCCCCTCCTAGGCCGCAAATTCTCATTGATTGCTTGGCCTCCAAGCTCTTGTTGCCTCAATCTTTCCATGGGGTCGATTCTAGCAATTTGCCTCGGTGGTGGAAGCTGAATCCTCTCATTGTTGAGGTGGTTGAGCTTGTTGATTTTGGCCATCCTTTACTTGTTGGACATCATCGGCCAAGGCATCGAATATAGTATGCATTAGAGCTTGCAACATAGCAGCCACGTTGGCTTGTTCTTGTTCTCCTTCCATAATACCTACAAAAAGAACAAAGATTAGTAGTAAAAATCCTCGCAAGTGTGTGTGTGTGCTTATACCTTTGACTTGTGCTCTCGTGTTTGTACTCAAGTCCTATGGATTGGCGGTCCACTACTCTCTTAATGATCTCACAAGATTTTGCCTTTTTCTAGCTTTCAATAGGCCTAATAAGAGCAACTCCTAGAGCACTCCTTTCTTCTCGTGACCTACTTGAGGAACAAACAATTAGTAGCAAAATTCTTTGTGAATCAAAGGAAAGTGATCTTAAACTAAACCAAACCACTTATGCAGGCTCCTTATGTCGAATTCCTTCTCCAAAGTTGCTGCACAAAAACTCAATCAAGCACAAATCATAATATCAATAGGGTTTGTAACCTGAAATTCTTCAAATCAAATCACAATTCACAGCAAAAGCAACCCAAGGATCTCAATTACACAATCAATTAGGGCTAATTGCAACTAAGCAGATCAATTGCACAAGAAAACCCTAATCCCCAAATTTCCCAAACTAAAAACCTAGTTCCTGAAAAAAAATCGATAACAGCACAAATTTTTTTGATTTTTTTCAATATTTTTCCCAGAAAGATCACACCAAAATAAGTCTATAGCTCAAATTTCACAGCTTTTCGAGCTCAAATCTTGAGTCCAATCCTTTGGTCGCCACCAACCTCACTCGAACTAACCTGCATCTTTCTTTGTCTCCATCGAGTCCTGGAATCCAGAACAAAAATCACAAGTTTCTGGTCGAAATTTTTTTTATTTTTTTTATTTTTTTTTATATTTTTCGATATAACTACTAGTTATAAGGGACTCAAATCTGAAATTTCAAAGCGAAAAGATGTAAGATAAATCGGCCATGAATTTTCAAAGGTTCTGAATTTTTGGAACTATATGGTGCGATAAGAACAAGATGAAGTTTGATGGATGAAAACTTGATGAATGATGTATAGAAGGATAGATTTACCAGTTGAAGATGACAACCTACGCTCTGATTACCAATTGATACGAATCTAGTTGTATTAGATTCAAATCTACCCTTTGAATAACCACCAAAGTCGACTTGAACTTCTTCAACTTCTAGATGTGTATGTCGAAGACCTACACAAGGTAATTCCTCCTCTTTCGTCGGACTTAAGCTCTCAATTAGTCCTGCAATTGAATTCTCCAGATCACACGATTCACAAACAATTAAGCATTCACAACCTAATTGCTTGCTAGGACTCTACAAGATTGAAGAACCCTAAGTTTGCTCAAACTAGAACAATGAAGCCAAAGAAATCGGTATGGGTAAAAACCTCTCAACTTTATTGATTAACTTGACTTATGTTTACAAGCGATAAAAGAGCCCTTATATAGGGGAGGGGTTGGCGCATAACCTACTCCAAACCCAAATCCTAATCCTATAATGGGCAGCATACATAAAAGGAAGGAACAAGGAAATAGCCTACTCCTTGTCCTACTAGGAAAAGTAAATAACATTACATACTTAAGCAAGGATTGGACTTAGTCAAACAAGGCCCAACCCAATGTCTTCTAGACTAAATAAATAACTAATCTAAGATAGAATAAAGGCCCATGAGGCCGAATTACACAATGCCAAAGCCTAATGCGCATCGATTTCAAGTAAAGTGAACACCTTGGAATCGATGGGAATATTCTTGGTGTTGTCAACTTCAATGCCTTCCAAATGGTCTTCAATGGACTCTAAACCTCCAAGATGAGATCTTACAAAGCCCAATAAAGCTTCTTTGAACCTTTTAGACCGAGCCCTAGTCATTGGATCTTGCGGAATAGCTAATGGATCGAATGGCCGGTTGTGGCCGGATGGCCCGTGCGATGGCTTGTGCGATGGCCGGTTGTGGCCGAATGGCTTGTGCGATGTCCCGTGCGACGTCCCATGCGTTGGCCGGTCATGGCCGGTTGCTCCATGCGATGGTGGCCGGTCCTCAACTCGTTGCTCCGCCAAGCTTGTGTTCAATCCAGGATCATCCGTGGCATCTTCTTGAATCTCCAAGACATCTCCAAGTTTATCCAAGACATGATCTCCAATGGCTCCATTGTGCTCTTCTAACCAATGATAAGCCCTTGGCGCATCACCATCGCTGAGGTGGCGGGCTCTGATTGGAGCCCAAACATCCTCCCCTTTTGTCTAATATGATCCAGCTGGACACGCTGCAAAACAGTCCAAGAAACTCACGTGAGGGAGAATTAAGCAGGATTAAAATCAAAAAAGGCAAAATTAAGAAAAAATTGTTGGGAGGGGAGTAGAAAGCCGTACATATCACATGTACTCTCAAATGCCACCTGCGCATAAAGACAGAAGGATTAAAAGCTCAGCAAAAATACAGGAAATTCACAGAAAAAGAAAATTGGGGAACCGCTAGATCAAGATCAATCTATGGCTGAGGTCTCGGGCATGTCTCATTTAAATACTATAGTTTCAGAGAGAGAAATGGGGGGTTTTTTTTGGAAAAAGGAGAGAGAGGAGATGACAACTAGGGTTTAGACTGCAAAAAATTAGGGTTCTTCGTTTTCTTCTTCTGTTTTTTTGAAAAATAAAAAAAATAAAGGGAATAGAGGAAAAGCTTCATTAAAAAGGCTCACCTAGCTTTGGGACCTCGTCCTAAGCCGTGAAGGGTGCCTGAAGTCCTCTGCTTGCTTCTTTTTCGTCTAATCTTCATTTAAAAAGGTCGTTTTTATTCTTTTTTTCCTCCCTCCTTCTTGTCTTCATGAGTTCGAAGCCATAGGTTACCATCCTTTCGGTTTGGGTGAGTTTCAAAGTAGTTTCTTTAAGGTGTGAGGTTCGGTTTAAATTCTAGGTGTCGATTTCGAAGGAAAGGAGGTCTTTTTGGTTATCTTTGGGGTCGGTTGACGGTGGAAGAGAGTGGAACCATCGGTGATAGTTAAGAGGAGGCGCTGCGAGATTAGGGTTTGAGGGTGCTGAAACGGAGAAGAGGAAGAAGATAGTGCGGTGATAACTTCTTAGGGGAATTTAAGGTAGTCTTCTAAACCCTATCAATTTAGCCTTTTATTTTAAGTCGATTAGGTCAAGTAATTAGTTTTTTAACTCACTTAAAGACTAAATATTGTGTGAGCATTCAAATAAATCCTTGTACGTGTTGTTTGATTCGTTCAAATCCCTCTGCTTATAGGATTGGTTCAATTTGACCCTCTGCAAAAATGATTTTATAATAAAAATCAAATTTTTAGTTAAAAGTTAGGTTTTTATTAATAAAAGGTGATGTAAATGGGATATTTGGCTAAAAGATTTATCCTTTGAGGAAAAGATTGGATTTTTGCAAATAATTAGCGAATAAAGGTGACACCTTGGAATAAAAATTGAGATTTCAAGTAACTTGTAAATAAAAGATTGAAGCTTTAAGTAACTTAAATAAAAATGTCATCTTTGGGTAAAAGATTGAATTTTTTTAGTAATTAGTAAGTAAAAATGTCATCTTTGGGTAAAAGATTGAATTTTTTAGTAATTAGTAAGTAAAAATGTCATCTTTGGGTAAAAGATTGAATTTTTTAGAAATTACTAAGTAAAAGTGTCATCTTTGGGTAAAAGATTGAATTTCTTTTAGTAATTAGTAAGTAAAAATGTCACCTTTGGGTAAAAGTTTGAATTTTTTTAGTAATTAGTAAGTAAAAATGTCACCTTTGAGCAAAAGATTGATTTTTAGAGTAATTAGTAAATAAAGATGTAACCTTTGAATAAAAGATTGAATCTTTTTTTAAGTAATTTGTGAATAAAATGTCACCTTTGAATTAAAGTTTGAACTTTTAGGCCATTAGTAAGTAAATTGATTAGCTTTTGAAAAATAAATGTTTAGAAGGCTAGATTAAATTAAGATGAGATTAAATTAAATTCAAGACTCAAGTATATGTTAATCAAGTTCAAACCTCTTTAACTTTGTCCTTGGACCTTGAATTTGTTGTTGGGTCTCCAAATAGTTTAGATGGGTTTAGCCAACTTTTGTGATGGATTTAATCAATGTGCTTATTTATTTGGTCTTTGTTTTGTTGTTTTTTGGGCCTTCATACTTGTTTATGTGAAGCCCATTCCATGTGATTGAGTATGTTGACATGTTTGGATTTCCACCGTATTTGAGCCTTGTACTTGGACAATATTTGGGCTTAGAAGTTTAGCTATCTTAATCCAGCCTAAGTTTTAATAAAATTAAGGCTTAGAATTCAGGAGTAGTTGCATGTGCATCCATATCTAAGTTTCATGATTATATTGTTGTTGCTATGATCATAAGACTAAATTAAAATGACTCCCCTGAAGGGAAAGGAGGGCGGCTCATTCATGCGTGTCTGAGTTTGCTCGACTTCTCCCGGACGCTTGGAAATTTCCGGAGGTCATTTACCATTTATTGGGAGGCGGTCGAAGGTGTTCCCCGTATAATCAATGGGTAATTAACTTCAAGAGGAATTTCATGCATCATGTGCATCCACGCATTCAAGAGTCTAGTGTATCAATAAATTAAGAATTATTAAGGGAAAATCTAAAAAGTGAAAAGAAAGAAAATGGGATCAGTCAGAAAAGTAAAAAGGGTAATCAGAGTGATTAAGTTCCAAAAAGAAAAAATGGCAATCAGCAATTAAGTTCAATAGTAATCAGTAAATCAGCAATCAGGTAAAAAGATAGTAATCAGTAAATTGATAATTAAGGGTCCAGATAATAGTAATCAGTAAATTAGTAATTAAGTAAAAAGATAGTAATCAGTAAATTGATAATTAAGAGTCAAGGTAAGAGATTAATCAGTAATTAAAGAGTCTAGGTAAAAATAGTAATCAGTAAATCGATAATTAAGAGTTAAAGTGATCAGTAATTAAGAGTTGAGAGGTTAATTAGTAAATTGATGATCAGAAAAGGGAGTAAAATTAGTAATCAGTAATTAAGAAAGGAAGTAAAAGGGACTACTAAGTAAATTAAGAAGAGATTGATAATTAAAGTGGTAATTGAGATTCAAAGTAAGAGAGTTGATTGGAAGAATAATTTGTAAACTAGCAAGAGGTAAAAGGAGTAATTAGAAAGTCAACAATTAAGGGTAAAGGTAAATTAACAAAATTGGTAATTAAAGAAATAGTAATTAAGAGTACAAGTGAAAGAATGGCAAGTAAGATAAAAAAGGGTAAAAGAGAGTAATTTATAATAAAGAGTAAGGAATAGTGATCAGTAAAAAGTGGTATTCAGTAAAAAAGGAGAGTAAAAAATGGTAATTAAGTAAAAAAAGTAAAAAGTGGTATTCAGTACAAACAGTAAGAAAAGGGGTAATCAGTAAAAAAAAAGAGTAAAATATGGTAATCAGTACAAAGAGTAAAAAATGGTAATTAGTAATCAAGAAATAAAAGGGTAATTGATAGTAAGATAATAAGTTAATTTAATTAAAGGTCAATAAAACTCTTTTAATATGGTATGAAAAACTTAAGAATAGAGACAACCAATAATAGAAATCCACAATTAAGTCTAGACTAGTCAGTGCCGTCTTCTGACGGGCGTCGTGGGGGTGCTAATCCGTCCCCATACGTACCCGACTCCCGAACCCTTAGGACTCTGGTTAATAGACCGTTTATTAGGTTTAGTGTTACCTTCGCCAAACTAGGGTCAACAATAGCCTTAATAATCTGATAGGTGGTTAATCACACCTAGGTTAAAAAAGATTAGTGGCGACTCCCATAGGATTTCAGAAGTAGTTTCCCCCTTTAAAGTCGTTCAACAGTAGGGTTCGGAGACATCGGACCCGGACGTTGCGACAAGCGGCCCTCTAATCTTCCTCACAAAATTTGCCTTTTTCCACTCCTTTTAACCTCAATAGGCCTAATAAGAACAACTTGTAAGGATCAATTTGCTCTTCTCGTGACATACTTGAGGAACAAACAATTAGTAGCAACAACATAATGTGAATCAAAGGTAAGTGAACTTAAAACCAAACCAAACCAATTTGCAGCACCCTTATATCGATGTAGGTAGTCCCAATTTGCTGCAAAAAACACAATCAAACAACCAAATCGCAATATCCTATTTCAAGCTTTTCAATACCCTAGTTAAACCACTTAATTTCCAACTTGAAATCGATGAGCTTCCAAACTGAATTCTTTCAAATTAACACTTCAATTACAGTAAAAACTTCCCAAAATCCTTTAAAACACTTTCAATTGCTCTCAATTTTCTCCAATTAGGGCTAATTGCAACAATTAAGATCAATTGCAAAATTACAAACCCTAATCCCCAAAAAACCTCCAAATCCGCAAACTTTTTTGCTTTTTTTTTTTTAATTTTTACTATTTTTCCTAGAAAGATCAAGATGTAAAAACCCTAAATCTAAAATTTCAACCAATTCACAGAACAAATGAATGCAGAACAAAATTCACAAGTTTCTGGTCGAAATTTTTCTTTATTTTTTTTAACATTTTTCGATATAACCTTGATGTATGAGGACTCCAAATCTCAAATTTCAGCTCAATCGAAGCAATAATGAATCTAGAATAAAAATCACAAGTTTCTGAATTTTTGATTTTCAACTTTGTGATATGGATGAAGATGGAACAAGTTTTTGATGAATGATGAATAGAAGAATAAATTTACCGATTGAAGATGAAAACCTATGCTCTGATTACCAATTGATACGAATCTAGTTGCCTTTGGTTCAAATCCACCATCAAGACTTGCCAATAATTAACTTGAATCACCCAACTTCTAGACTTGTTGAAATCGATATTCTTCCCATGGATCCAATCTTCGTTCGTTAGCCTTAGATGATTAATTAGACCAGCAATTAACAACCTAAGATCACAAGAATCACAGTTAGATAATCACTATGTAATTATTTGCTAGGACTCTACAAGATTGAAGAAATCCTAAGTATGTTTAAACTAGAATAATGAAGCAAAATTCTCAAAAGAACTCTCTTTGATTGGAAAACTTAACTTGTGTTTACAAGAGGGGTCGAATCCCTTATATAGGCATAGGGGTCGACCTTAACCCTAATCCTAAAAGCATATGGGCGGCTATCAAGCCTTACAAGCCCAAAAATAAAGACAAGGAAAACTAATTCAAGTCCAACTAGGAAAAATAAATAACAAAGCATATTTAAACAAGGATTGGACTTAGTCAAACAAGACCCAACCCTAATGTCTTCTAAACATGACAATAAGCTAATCTAAGATAGAATAAAGCCCTTGTGTGGCTGAAAACAACTTTCAAGCCCAATTACACATCGATTGCAAGCAAAGTGATGAGCTTGGAATTGATGGAAGTCTTCTTGTCCAAATCATCACCAAAGCTCTTCAATTGAACTTCGATGGTCTTCATATCATCTAGATGAGTTCGAACAAGGCCCATGAGTGCATCCTTGAATCTCTTAGCTCTTCCTCTAGTCATCGGATCAATAAGCATCTTCAATGGATCGAATAGAATCTTCTTGGTGCTTGGGACATGCTTATCGATATCTCCATGATCTTCATGTATCTTCATGCTTCCTTGCAGCGCTTGCACATCCTTTCCATGATCTCCATTGTCATCTTCAAGTCCATGACAAGCCCTTGGTGCATCAGGATGGTGACTATGGACATTCCGATCAACCTCTTGTTAAAGCTCCATGTTCTCAATTTTCGATCAATCCATCAGTCTTCGATCAAAGCCTAAACAGAAATAAAAGTAAGCCATTCCACACTGAAATTAAAAAAAAGTAAAAAATTGTAAACTAAACTTCATTAACAAATACAGTGTAATTTCATCTATTGACGAAACAAGAGGCGAAGGAATCAAGAAGGGAGAGATTTCGGGAAAGCCGAAGAGAGAGCGGAGGATAAAGAAGGCTATGTTCTTCTCCCTCTTTTTTGTTTTTTTAATAATTGCAGAATAATTTTTTTCTAAAAATAATTGCATATTAATTTGGGTGGATTCATTGTTTAGTTAGTACTTAGTAATAAAATTTTAGCAAGGGTTGGACTTTATGATTACCGTACGTATACATGAAAACACATATTACTGATGTTTCACTTTAGTACTACCTCTTACTGATGTATCAGTAACTTAAGAATAGATTCATATCAAATTATTTAACTCTTTGATTGCTTTCATAAAGTACTAATTTGACCATTTTAAAATACTTGGAGTACTACCTGGCTTGCACAACAGCAAATATTTATCTGTTTTATGTTTAATAGTTTCAGTAGATGGTGTAGAAACCAGAAGAAGGGGCAAAACATGCCTTGCTGACGTGAAGAAGTTAAAGCAGGGCGGCAGAATCATTGTTATGGGAAACGCATTGGATCAGCCTATTGGAGACTCCAGAGGCTTGCTAACTGGTTTCTTGGGTAAATAAGCAAGGAATGGATATTTGTTCCCACTTCATATACTTTCATGGCATAAGATTTCAGATGAGGAAAAAAATATAGCTGTACAACAGGTCAAGGTATACAGATTCATGTTTAGTATTGAAATTTTCTCTTTTCTTAAAGTTAAGTTATAAAGACTTTGCCAAGTATTCTTTATGTTTTATAGAAGAAATTTGACCTGCGAGGTGTCAACGATGTATGGATATTAGCATATACGGCCAAGAAGTGGAGGGACCACAAAATTAAATTAAAAACAGAATACTTTAACATAGATTTGACCCCGAATATGGTTAAAGGAAAATTTCCTGAAGAGAAGCCTGGAATGGTGAAAACTCTGTTTATACCACAATTTACAATTAGGGTAAAATTGTAAATGTACATGGTGGTATAAGATCAAGGGCTGAGATTTACTCCCAAAAGTCCTATGGATGGTTGGATTTAGTCCACCATAGGCCAAAGTCAACCAAGAAAAAGATTGACCTTTGACTTTAAATCCTTAATTTCTTTTAATTTAATTAATTAAATTAAAGAAATTAAGTAAATTATGTTGAAAACACATTTGGGCCGCCCCATATACTGTATGAATTGGGTCAGGTCGGCCCATGCCCCTGAAATTGGAATCAAGCCCTTTCCGGGTTAAACTTTTACAATTTTGCAATCAAGGACAAGGGAGTTAGGGCTTTGAAATCGAAAAGGAAGATGAAGAAATTTGGGGCAACATCCTTTATTAAAGTTGTTCAAAATATCATGAAGAACACTCTGTCCAAATTTCAGCTCATTCCGAGCTCGGAGGAAAACTTGTATTTTTTGCAATTAAGGACAGAATCCAATCACGGGACCAATTAAGCATGGTGATTGCACCATTAGCTTTGAAACTTGAGTTACAACAGTTATATAAGCTATATGGAAGAATCAAGCCATATTTGCCACTTTTCATAACTTTTACAAAATTTGCAATTAAGGACATCATGGCTAATTGAGCTCGGTTTAAGCCATTTCCTTAATCCGATTTTGATGATACTTAAATGAAAGCTTAGTGGCATCATATTGAGTGTAATTTATTGGTCAAGTAATGAAGAATCAAAGTTCGTGGCGTTTGGAAGTGATCTCTGCACCATACTGCTTCGCTTCACTTGACTTTTCACCCCCTTTTTGCTGCACCAAGCTTTGGAACCTTTTGGAATTCAAAAATTATGTAATTCAATGTGATAATTATCACATTTAAAGGGTCAAGACGTGCTTATTATGTGGCTGATTGAGTTGGTTAGAATTCCTTTGATTTAAGGGATTTGATTCACAATTTGAAATCAGAGGATCAAGATGAATCAGGATGGGATTAATCTCAGCCGTCGGATCCTCCTAACCCTAGCCAACCCTCCCCTATATAAGGAGGCAGCCTCCAACGAAATTTTGGACAGCAACTCTTCATCATCAACATCACAACTCAGACTCAAGGTCAAAACAACTCTGCTCAGAGAAAAATCTTCAACCAAGCTCCGTGCTTTCAATCCTCTCAAGCCCCTGCGCTTTCAAATCATCTTTGTTCATCAAGTTCTCACTTGATAATATTTTTATTTTATTTTTCAACCTTGTTTTTACAAGTTCTCTTCTTGTATTTACACATTGGTTGTAATCAAATCTCATCTCTTTGTCAACAATACAAGAAAATAACCTTTTCCTCAGCATTTCATTTGTCATCTAGATCTGGAATCAATGATTTAAACACTTAGGTGTGACTTTGATTCAGGATTCACAAATCGTTTGGTATTTTTAATGTTTCTGCACTTCAAGCAAACATTTACTTTTCATCACACTACGTATTTCATTTTTCCTACAAAAATGAACTTTTATTTTTCTTGCATCCTTTTATCAATTTCCGGTTAAAATTGGTTGGCACGCCCGGTACCCTTTCACCAATATCTTCAAAGAGATTTTTTGGCGCGAACATCTCTTTTTGGCACGCCCAGTGGGACTAATAAGGATTTAGATCTCATTTTGGTGTTGTTAAAAAGGTTTTAATTTTCTTGTTTTGATTTTTCTTCAAGTTTTTTACTTTCAAGTTGGCGATCCCCAACTTTGTTCTTTTTATTTTTACTTTCGCTCCACCTTAGCGCACCGAACATCTCTTTTAGGCACGCCTGGTGGGACTACAAGGATTTAGATCTCATCTTGGTGCTGTTAAAACGGTTTTTATTTTCTTGTTTCCCTTTATTTTCGTTATTTTTACTGCTTTTGTTGAATTTTCATGACATGTCAAATGTTAGCTTTTCTCCAAACTCTTCTTCTACCTTTCTTTTTTATTTTCCATGTTATTGTTGCTATTGTTACGGTTCCTTTTAAGGGTGCCGTCAAAAAGCAGGTTTCTTTGCACCAGCTATTCTTACATGGACATGAAAGTGGTGCTGAAATAGGCAAAGATGGTGACGGCACTTCCCAGGCCCGCACCACTGCTCATGGTGATCTTGCTAGCACTTTGGAAGAGGTGATGAATAAAATGGAAGCTAGATTTCAAGAGATGATCCAAGAACAAATAACTAAAAACGAGAATGGCTTCAAACAGGTAAAAGAAGCCATCTCGGTGATAGCGGAAACACTCAGGGGGCAAGTGCAGCAGCACCAGGCGCCACACCCAGTGGTCGCACCACACCCAGTGATCGCACCACCCCAAGTGGCCGCACCTTATCAAGTGGCCGCACCACACCAAGTGGCCGCACCACACCTAGTGGCCGCATCGCACCAATTGGCCGCACTTGTTCAACGACCACCAGAAATCACTGAAAAGGTGATGGTAAATTTTCCACAGAATGGCTGCTTGTCGAAAAAAGAAAAGGCAAAAAGCTTGGCCATGGAGGAAAAAGTGGTGCCGGTGCAGAGAGATCTAGTGCAGAAACATTTGGTGCGAAAAGATGCAAATGGTGATGCCTGCACCAAAATCAGAAGATATGGTTATGCCAACTCTGAGACTAAAACTTGGGAGCACCAACTTGAACGGCCATGGATTCCAAGATCAGTGGCGTTAAGAAATTTTGCTCCTAGGCGAAAGTTGGAGTTTTTTCCACCTAGTCCAAAGCAAGAGATGGTGCGTTCAAAAGATCCACCACCAAGAAAAATGGTGCGAAGAAGATTGGATTTTGATACAATTTCAACTTTCCAGAAAGAAAATTTCGCACCATCAAGGCAAATGGCACCAAGGTTCTCCAAACCAAGAGAACTTACCCATGAAAAACATTCTCCATACTATGGACGAAAAACGTGGCATATGGCGCCATCCACTTCTTCATCCGTACCCAAAATGGTGCCGTCCATGACAAGCAATTTCAGAAACTTGATCCATCGACAAAGACTCCAACCAGACCTAGGTCAACAAAGCCAAAGCATGAAGCAAGGCCTTGGTTAGACCGCTGGAAAGAAGAATTTCAAGCTTTAGCCATGGAGAAGGAAGTTAATTTCCATAAAGAACGTGCGGTGCAGAGTGGTAAGCCAAAAATGGTGCAGCCACCTCCAAAAGCTCAAAATGGTTTATGGCAAAGGGTGCAACATCACGAACTCCCTAGCCAACCTATTCAAGGAAGTTAGAAGACTTGGAGAAGAAAAGAGCTTCGTAAAAGAGCCAAGGCAAGAAAAGATATGGAGACGCACGTAGATTCCGCACTCCAGAAAATTACTATTGATAACACCACTTCAAATACGAACGATGGTGATGATAAATTTGGTGCCACTAATTCTAGTGATGGCGCCACTACTACTACTAGCAACACCACCCATGTTACTAATGTTACTATTGATGGCATGAATGAAAGTGGTGATGATGATGACACAATTAAATTGTCTCATAAAGATGGTGAACACTCGGGGGGCAAAGAAGATGGTGCCAACGCCGTTACTCTTTCCAAACATGATGATGATGCCACTAACATCCATGATAATGGCTTGATTAATGCCATAGAGGAAGGTGACGGCACTCTAAATGATGGCACCAAAATCAACTGCACCCAAGATGATGGCACCTCAGGTGACGGCACTCTAGGTGATGGCACCGAAATTGACGGCACCAAAGATGATAGCACCGAAAGTGTTTACTGCACTGAAAGTGGTGATGAAGCGATATGTGATGCCACCAGTGATAATATGAATTCAAGTGCTGGTAGCAATGATTATGGTGATGAGCAAACTAATGAATTCAAAGTGGCAAATGAAGAAGTTATGCTTGGGGGGCAACTTTCTAACCACCCTCATTTTGAAGAAGCTGATGGTTCCACCACCCACAAGGAAATTGAAGATCCTCCTGAGATCAAAGAACATGAGGACAACCTGGAAATTGATAACCTTTCAGAGCTCAGTGCTCAAAACGATGGAAATCTTCTTGATTATGGTGACAGGCGGCCCAAGAAAGATATAAACTATGGTGCCGGCATTACTGAATTCAAGAATGATCAACTTGAAGAAGATGAAAGTCTTCCTGATGAAGATGAAGTTGATCAGGTACATGTTGATCTTTCCCAAAACCAATCAAAGACTATACATGATATTAAGGCTCAAATGTGGGCCATGTTGGACAAACTAAAGTCCAAGGAAGTGAAGGAGAGTCAGCATATTCAAAATGAAGGATTCAACGAAATAACCAGGAGATTGGAAGCAACACCCGGGGGGCAAGGAAGATGGTGCTGAGACCATTGATCTCACCAAGCTCATACAAAAGCTTAGTGGACAAAGCCGCCCCAATTGCTAATGCGGCCTTTTCAAAAAAAAAATCACCACTTTTGGTGATAAATGGTGAATTCATCAATAGATGGCACTTGTGGTGATGAGTCAAGAAAATATGTCACAAGAAGCCATTTTTGGTGACAAAAGAAGAATGCCACCTCCAACAACAATTAAAGTGGCATGGAAATTATGCTTTACCATTTTTGATTTTTGGCCTTGGTTAAAAAGCTTTTGGCCAACTTCGTATGGTGTGGTTTCCTTTATGACCAATTACAATTTGGTGCGTGGGAAGTTGGATTATATCCCACCCTAATTTTGTTTTATACAATTCGATGTTAATGGCACCATTATCATGTTTTGGTGCCATGATCAATTTTAATCTCTAAATCTTTGTGGCTTTAAATTTATAAGCCATTAGATTTCAAGTAATTGGATTTCATTTCTTTGTTGGCCTTAGTTCATTTTGGCCACTTGCAATGTAATTTCTTGTGTTGGCAAAACTCAAAGCCACCAAATTTAATAAAAATTGCAATCTTTGAAGTTCATTGGGGGCTTGTATTTCATTAGGCAATTTTGCTGCACCACCCTTTGTGTTAGTCTCTGCACCAAACATAAGGGAAATTGTTGTCAAAATTCTTAACAATTGATAAGTATGGTGCATGACATAAGAATGCAGCCCTCATAGTGCATGATTGAGGACAATGTGCGGCAAAGATGATTTAGGGTTTCCAAAGCCCTAAATCGCATGAAGCCAAAACAATGGCCTAAGTTACCCTATTCGGCCAACATGCTCAATTTTCATTTAGAAAACAAAATCAAATTTGCCACTTTGCTTTACAAAACAGTAGGTATATACGTGTCTGTCAATTTCACTATTTTGGTGCAAAAATTGCAAATTTTGTGCAATTGCACCATGAGCAAAGAAAATATTAAGGTTTTATATGCCTTAATCGCATGAAATCATAAAACTATGGCTTCAATATTTCATTCGGCCATCATGCAATTTTTCAAAGATTTAATCTAAACAAATCTGCCGCTTTTATTTGTCTAAAATAATATATACATATTTGTGGCAATTTTGTTACAATTGTGCAAAATTTCAAACATTGGTGTGATTTGCACCATGGAAAAATCAATTCGGCTAGGGTTTATACCCTAGGCCGATTTATGCAGCAACTTTGGCACCAATTGGATGCCAATTTGTTTAGAAAAATCAACAAATATACACTCAAAAGTCAAGTGGTTAATCCAAACCAATGAATTTCGAAAATTGGAGTTATAATTGGATTGAAAACTACCTTGTGTGTTGGATGTTTTCTCTTGTGCCACCATGGATCTTAATTTTTGTTGACTTGAGGATGGTGCAATTGATTGTTTCCTAGCAGAAGAACTGAAAGAAGCAAGTTTTCCTTTGGAGGAGGGCTTGGCGGTATCATCATGAGAAGTTTCCTTGGCTGAGCTTGGCTTGAGGTTTCGGTTATGGCTAGCATTGCCATCCGATTGCCTAGTTTCCTTTGGTGCCATGGAGGTGACGATGAGGCAAAGCTTAAAGGCAATTGATGAATTCGATGGAGACAGAGGATGAGGTCGACGACGATAGGTGCCAAGGAAAGGAAGAAACTTTCGGCTAAAGAAGTATAAGGCAAATAAAACTCTAAGTAATCTTTATTCTTAAATTAAGAATAAAGATTAGGAGGGCATTGTTTATACCACAATTTACAATTAGGGTAAAATTGTAAATGTACATGGTGGTACAAGATCAAGGGCTGAGATTTACTCCCAAAAGTCCTATGGATGGTTGGATTTAGTCCACCATAGGCCAAAGTCAACCAAGAAAAAGATTGACCTTTGACTTTAAATCCTTAATTTCTTTTAATTTAATTAATTAAATTAAAGAAATTAAGTAAATTATGTTGAAAACACATTTGGGCCGCCCCATATACTGTATGAATTGGGTCAGGTCGGCCCATGCCCCTGAAATTGGAATCAAGCCCTTCCCGGGTTAAACTTTTACAATTTTGCAATCAAGGACAAGGGAATTAGGGCTTTGAAATCAAAAAGGAAGATGAAGAAATTTGGGACAACATCCTTTATTAAAGTTGTTCAAAATATCATGAAGAACACTCTGTCCAAATTTCAGCTCATCCCGAGCTCGGAGGAAAACTTGTATTTTTTGCAATTAAGGACAGAATCCAATCCCGGGACCAATTAAGCATGGGGATTGCACCATTAGCTTTGAAACTTGAGTTACATGAGTTATATAAGCTATATGGAAGAACCAAGCCATATTTGCCACTTTTCATAACTTTTACTAAATTTGCAATTAAGGACATCATGGCTGATTGAGCTCGGTTTAAGCCATTTCCTTAATCCGATTTTGATGATACTTAAATGAGAGCTTAGTGGCATCATATTGAGTGTAATTTATTGGTCAAGTAATGAAGAATCAAAGTTCATGGCGTTTGGAAGTGATCTCTGCACCATACTGCTTCGCTGCACTTGACTTTTCACCCCTTTTTGCTGCACCAAGCTTTGGAACCTTCTGGAATTCGAAAATTATGTAATTAAATGTGATAATTATCACATTTAAAGGGTCAAAACGTGCTGATTATGTGGCTGATTGAGTTGGTTAGAATTCCCTTGATTTAAGGGATTTGATTCATAATTTGAAATCAGAGGATCAAGATGAATCAGGATGGGATTAATCTCAGCCGTCGAATCCTCCTAACCCTAGCCAACCCTCCCCTATATAAGGAGGCAGCCTCCAACGAAATTTTGGACAGCAACTCTTCATCATCAACATCACAACTCAGACTCAAGGTCAAAACAACTCTCCTCAGAGAAAAATCTTCAACCAAGCTCCGTGCTTTCAATCCTCTCAAGCCCCTGCGCTTTCAAATCATCTTTGTTCATCAAGTTCTCACTTGATAATATTTTTATTTTATTTTTCAACCTTGTTTTTACAAGTTCTCTTCTTGTATTTACATATTGGTTGTAATCAAATCTCATCTCTTTGTCAACAAAACAAGAAAATAACCTTTTCCTCAGCATTTCATTTGTCATCTAGATCTGGAATCAATGATTTAAACACTTAGGTGTGACTTTGATTCAGGATTCACAAATCGTTTGGTATTTTTAATGTTTCTGCACTTCAAGCAAACATTTACTTTTCATCACACTACGTATTTCATTTTTCCTACAAAAATGAACTTTTATTTTTCTTGCATCCTTTTATCAATTTCCGGTTAAAATTGGTTGGCACGCCCGGTACCCTTTCACCAATATCTCCAAAGAGATTTTTTGGCGCGAACAGACTCAGTTTGAAGCTTTATTTTACCATTGGTATTCTGATGCTAGAAAGGTATTGGTGTTGTAGAAAAACATAGAAAATCAAGAAGAAGGATAATAAAACACTCAAGTTGTTTTACGCATACTTAATGAACAATGACCAGTAGTAAAACTAAGATAATTTAAGACAGTAGAAGAAACCTTGCAAAATTGATATATGATACTAATTTTAAAATACCATCCTATGGTTTTTCTTTTTGTGTTTTGCTGCTGTTAATGTCCATCACATGATCACACAGAAACCCAATACCTTATTACATGATCACAGAAAAAGATATTACATTAATGTAGGATTACTTATTACATGATCACATGGAATATTGGGACTTATTGCATGTTGTCATATTGGGCAGTCAAGGGCAAAAGCTACGAGAAATAGCAGATTAGCGCAAACTCACACCCACACCAGTGGGTCAAAGAGTTTTTCCCGAAAGGGTCACGAAATGGTTGTTTTATGAAGTTTCCGTATTAAGAATTTACAATTCATAACTAAGTGCTTAATGAATGATTTTTAATTTATGCAGAGCATCGAGCAAGAGGGGAGGGAGACCGGTCGGGCGACTTAGTGTCTATGTTGCTTGCCATACAAAGAAGAATGGAATGTCAATGTGTGAGGCAACTAACAAAACAATATATAGTAAGTTTCTCTGCCAAGTGCTTAACTTTCTTTTGTGTCTTTGAAATCTAATTCTTTAAAGTGTATTTGGTAGAGAGGAAAGAAATAGGAAGGAAAGGAAGTAGCAAGGGAAAGGAAATAAGAAGGAAGAGAAAGGAAGTCATATTTCCTCTATCACGTTTGGTAGGAAGGAAAGAAATTAGGAGGGAAGTACCAAATTAATTCTTTCTCTTGTTTGGTATGGAAGGGAAATGGGAGAGAAAGGAACTTTATTTTTACAAAATGACTATTTTATACTGTTGCGCCAAAAATCTCTTGATAGAGTTTCTGCGAAAACTACTTAATGACAGCATGAGGGCGTGCAAGTCAATTTGCTGAAATTGACAAAGAAACTAGGTTGAAAAAAGTAAAAGAGATCAGAGCGATTTGTGAGGACTGGATCAAAGTCACACCGAAGCATTTAAATCATCGATCCACTAGATTGACTTCCAAAAGTGATAAACAGGGGGGAGAAAGACAATTCAATTGCCGTCTTCTCTAAAATAAACAAGAGATTTTGTGTTTAACGTCCTTGGACGAGATTGAACAAGAAAAAAGTAAAGAACGAGTAAGAACTCCTAATGAACATGAATAAAAAGGCGCTGGGCCAGAGAGAAAATAAGCCGGAGCTTGATGTTTATTCCCGGAGGAAGTGTGAAGTGCAGGACTTCATTTCTGAAGCTTGGAATGATTCCTTTATATAGGGGGCGGCCTGGGCCTTGAAACTGGCGGGCTTGTACTTGCTGAGGAAGTAATTTACTCGCTGAGGAAGGCGAATTCTTCTGATTGGTCGGAGGAAACTTCTAGGAAGTTACAGTGGAGCTTCCTTCTCCTTCTATATGCTGCAGCAGGTGATAGGAAGGTGAGGAGAAGGGTGTGAGGCGTCCCTCATAGCTGTAGTTGACTCCCTTCCCATAGTACCTAGGTAGCATGAGGTACCAGGTAGTATGAGGTGATAGGTTGCATCTGCTGTATCAGGTATAGTCCCTGTTGCCTCCATTGAGCTGAAACTACTAAATCGGCTGAGAGGTGACCATGGAGCTTGAGAGATATCACTAAGCCACGAAATCCTCTATACTTAGCCATATTTAGGCCTTCCAAGGACGAAAATACCCTTTTACTGAGAGCTATGGCCATACTAGGGTGATAAAGCCACTTTGTCCTTCACTGAAGAAGGTGTAAAAGTCTCAAACGACCTTAGATCAAGCTCAAACTTCACCAGTAGGTTTCTTATATCAGCCATAGATTATGGTTAAAAATATTGGCTTATTCTGAGCTTTCCTTCATAGTGAACTGAGCTTCTCACCTCAAACTATCCTTAAATGAAAAACTAGCATAAGTTTTTCATTCTAAGTCTAAATGAGCTAAAATTTTGCCAAGGGTCTTAGAATATCCACATAAGATTATGGAAAAAATTATAAGTAAAACCGAGCTCCCCTTGATGGTGAACTAGGTTTCCACCCCTGAGTTGTCCTTAAATGAAAAACTACCATAAGTTTTTCATACTAAGTCCAACGAAGCTGATTTTCCACCAGTATACTTAGATTATCACCGTAAGGCTATGGGAAAAAATCCAAGTGAAACTGAACTCTCTAACATAGAGAAGTTGGTTTGTCTCCTCAAACTGTCCTTAACTGAAAAACTAGCATAAGTTTTTCATGCTAAGTCTGTTTGAGATGAAATTTCACCTAGATCACCTATGTGTATCAAGGAACATCATGGTAAAACCCCTCCATGGAGCCGCATCCCCTAGGTAGTACTTCTCCTTTGATCCTGCCCTTTTGTCCTTAAATGAACAAAATGCAAGTTTGTCTCTCCGGGGAGTACTGCTAGTAGGGACGGCTTGACCACTGTACTAGGGTGGTCATGTATAACGGTGGTGAGAGATAATATCTCACACCTCCCTTAGTTCAGTAAGTGCTTCTCCTGCTATTACTCTCTTACTCTCTGCCTCCTCAGTGCAAGGGGTGAGGAGACTGCATCCTATGACTGTGATAGGCATAGGGCGGCCTTCCCTGGGTATGGGAAAGACTTAGATCATTTTATCCCATGATATATCTCCCACCTGCATGGTCAGGTAGTATACAACTCCCTTCCTTACTCTTTACGTGAGGTATCAGGTAGCTGTATCTAAGAAAGCTGCACCCTTGAGACTTGCTGTACCACATCCCTATAGGTAGGGGCGGCACATAGGGAGTAATTAATGATAATTATCCTAAAATAATTATTATTAATTAATTTAATTATTAATTTTGGCCTTTTTTCATTAATTGCAAGATTTTTCCTTAATCAGGGTGGTATGGAGACTAAGTCCTATCAGGATTTTTGATCAAATCCTGACCACTCATCTTGATGTAATACATGCAAAGACCAATTTACTCTCAATTGTAAATTGAGGTATAAACAATGCCCCCCCAAGCTTAAGTCTTTGTTTTAAAAGGCTTGAGCTTGTATATAAGGAAATTGGTCTTGGGCCAAAATCTTTTCCTCTATTTTCCTCCGAACCGCCAACCCTAGCCTTTGGAACCCTATATAGCCGAAAATTACAGCCTCTTTTCAAGTTCCAATGGCCTCCAAGGATCAAAACAAGAGTCACCCATTAAAGCCTCCATCCATGCCAAATAACTTGAGTTGCAACCCCTTGTTCATGGATGCTTCTCAATCATTGGCAAAGGCTAAGAAGTTTGGAAAAAACTCTCTTGATGGAAGCTCCAATTCGGCACAAACCATGCCAAACATGGATCCCATGGTGATTGATCCCAAATCGGCACACAAGCAATGGTAATTACTTCATGAAATTTCAATTTTTGAATTTAAATTCATCAATTTCATTCCATGTCGTAAACCCTAGCTTCAGAGCTTGTGTGTGTCGACTTTAATGGTGGTTTTTAAGCAATATAGCTGCTGGAAAATAGGTAATTAATTTGATGTAAGAACCAAATTAATTAGGTTAAGAAATTGGCAAAAAAAACCCTAGCTAAAACTACAATAGTTTCGGCCTTAGGCTTAATTTTTGCCATAGATCTTTAGTTTAACATGTTGCTGCATGAATACATGAATAATAAAGCATGAAACAAGTTAAACATGTCAACATAGGGCTGTTGAAGTCGACATTAGGGTTTCCTAACCCTAATTGGTAAAATCGGCCTTAATTGGCCAATTTACCTAGTCCAATTCGGCCTAGGATCAAAATTAAGCCAAAATTGATTAGGATTAAGGGTTTCCTCCTAGAATTAGGTCATAATTGGATGAAGAACAGACCTAATTAAACAAGGATAACAAAACCCTAATTATACCGCAAACCCTAATTGCAAAATTAAGTGGTTTTGGCGGTATTAAATTAGGTCCCTAGGGTTTTGTAATTTTCGGCCTAATTGGTTAAATCAGCCAAAAATCAGTAGGTAAACCCTCCAAAATTAGGTCATATCAAATGAACATAATCCTAATTTGATGAAATCAAGCAAACCCTAATAGGCCGAACCCCTTTTTGCAAAAATTGCAACTTGGGCGGCAAATTACTAGCTTGATAAATTAGGGTTCTTGTGATTTCGGCCTAATTGATTAATCAAGCCCAAAATCAGTAGGTTAAACCCTTTAAACTAGGTTATATCACATAAATATAAGCACAATTTAATGAACCAAGCTATCTCTAATAAGCCGAGCCCTTTTTTGCAAAAATTGCAACATAGGCGGCAAATTAGCTTGCTTGGTAAATTAGGGTTTTTGTGATTTAGGCAAAATTAGTTAATTAAGCCAAAAATCAGAGGGTTTAGTGAGTTAATTAGGTCATGAAGATAAACTAATTTTGAAAATTCCAAAACCCTAGCTCACTGCGGCCCATATTGCAAAAATTGCAACTTTGTGCGATTTGCATGTGTTTTCTAGGGTTGGATTTTCCTAATTTTGTTATTTTTGTCTTAATCGATAAACTTAGCCAAAAATAAAAATTAGGTTTAGGCTTAATTAAACTAAATTTCAAGAATTTGAAACTTAATTTTGGTTGTAAACCTAAAATCCTAACTTGTCATGTCCTTACTTGCAAAAATTTGCACTTTGGATGACAACTTTAGGGTTTTCGGCCCTATGGCCAAAAATATTTTTAATTTTCTAAAAATTATTAACATGATTATTATTTGGCATTAATAATTAGTATTTTGCCAAAATAAAAATTATGGAATAATTTTAGGTGGTAAAAATTAAATTTTCATCAACTTATTAACAAAATTGTATTAACAACTTTGTTAATTTTGTTGTAGGAAATGCTATTGCAGAGATTCCTTCCAATCTTGAACTTGACTTGGCCATTGGAAACATTGGCATCTTCCTTGGGAATGCCAAACAGGCTACTATGAAAAAGGATGCTGATACCATTCAGAGAGCTCTTGACATCCTATGTGCCTCTCCTGGGGTTGATCCTCACATTGCTCAACTCTGGCGTGACTTCCCTATTCTCTTCAAGGTATTTGCTACTGAGTACAATCTCACTTCTGCATCCTTGGCTCAACTTCACCTAGCTAGGGCCGAACACCTCACATGCCTTGGAGGGCTTGAACTCGAAATAGTGAAATTTCATGAGATCACTGTCCCCTCTAAGGATGAGAGAGAACTTACGGCCCTGTTAGGAGAGCTGAAGTCTCAGGTTGTGGCTGTTGAGAATGCTCTTGCCTCCTTGCAAGCCAGTAGGGAACAAACAGCCATAGAGAAGAGCAAACAGCTTGAGGAAACTGTTGGCATCTTGGATGATCTTCAGAAAACCAATGAAGAATTGGGTGCGAAGTACTGCCAACTGAATCAGCTGACTAGCTTCTTTCAGACTTGGAAGGCCAAGCTTCCCAATTACTTCAATGTTTACAATGGAGATAACCCTTTCTACAACATAGAGGATGAGATAACTGAGGTGTTTGATGAAGAGGAGTAGTACCTTAGTCCTAGGTATAGGAACCTATCCTTTCCATACTTTGTTTTCCTCAAGTATCTTTATGACTTTAGGATTTTGTTTTGTTTCAATTTCCAAACAATTTATGTTTTATTTTGAATTGGTGGCAATGGTTTTAGCCAACTTTTAGTTTAATGGCCTTCATTTATTTTCTAGCCATTTAATCTTAAACAAAATCCTTGTCACTTTCAATCTCATGGTCTTGTGATAAAACCACCAAGATTTAGAAAATACTTAGGATTTTATTTGAAACTAAAATTACCAAAATACTTAGTGAAATTTTCGGCAATATAGCCCAAAATCCTTATCAAATTCGGCCTCTTTGCTAAAACAAAGCCAAATTTTACAAAAGGGGTAAACTCCACAACACTTAGATGAATTTCAGTGATGGAATTCCCTTTTAAGCTAGTAATTTTCGCCATCTATAATACTTAGAGGCAAAAATCTTCAAAATTCTTATTACTTCATAAGTAATAAAAAAATTTTATTTTTATTTTAAAGCCACAAGAACGTGACTGGGGTGGCTGAGTTCACGAAGCATATGAGTGGGACTACACTTCAGTGAAGCAAGTGGCTGTGAGTTGAGTCATAACCACTTCATCTAGTCCCTCCTCCAGTTCAAACTCTAGGTTTGGGTCAGACTGTGCCTCCCATGCAGTAGAGGTAGTACTTCTTCAGGTAACGCCCATTGATGAACTTTTTATGGGAATCCCCATCTTCGTTCTCCAACCAATAGGCACTGTTTTGAAGTACTTTCTTGATACGGAATGGTCCTTCCCACTTGGGAGACCACTTTCCTCATTTCTTTGATCCGAGGGGCAAGAAAGCTTTCCATACAAGTTCACCTTCAACGAAGCTTCGTCGACGAACCTTCTTGTTATAACATCTTTATGTCTTCTTCTTTTGTGCTTGCAGATGATTTAGAGCTTCCAGCCTATCAGCATCTAGGTCCTCAAGCTCAATCATCATGGCATTGTTGAAGTCATACCACTGTAAGTTGTTCTGAAATGCAACTCTAGCTGATTTAGCCAAGAGTTCCATAGGAACCATCGCATCATGGCCGTATGTTAAACTAAAAGGACTCACCCCAGTACTTGAGCGCTGTGACATGCGGTATGCCCAAAGGGTCTTTGGCAGGACACGGTCCCATTTACCAGGTTTGTCTTTTATCATCTATTCTATGATGCCTATCATGACTTTGTTAGAAGCCTCGGCCTGTCCATTAGCCTGCGCATAGCATGGCGTTGACTTAGTGAACTTTAGGCCAAATTTCCTTTCCAAACTCCTCGTGATCTCACCATCAAAGTCAGTACCTTGATCAGTGGTAAGAGTCTCAGGAATTCCAAAGCGATAGATGATATGTTCCTTAATGAACTTCTTAATATCATTATGAGCTATGCCATTCAAAGCCTTAGCCTCCACCCATTTGGTGAAGTAGTCCGTGGCAACTATAATAAAGCAGACTCCTCCCTTAGCAGGTGGGTAAATCTTTCCTATGAGATCGATTGTCCACCCCCTAAATGGCCAAGGCTTTATTATAGAATGTAGCTCTTCTGGCGGAAGTCTCCAAATAGGGCCATACGCTTGACAAGCTTGGCACCCTCTGGCAAATTCCATGCAATCTTTCATGATGGTTGGCTAATAAAAGGCCATGATGGCGTATAAGCCATCTCATCTTTCTTCTAGCTTGGTGTGCACCACACAAGCCTTCATGTACATCCTTGATGACCTTCCTAGCTTCCTCATCCCCTAGACATCTCATTAGAGATCCGTCTAAGTCCTTTCGGTATAATTCGTCAGCCAAGATGGTATAGTGCACAGCCAAAGTCCTGATTCTCCTACTAACCTTCATTGATGGTTGTCGGAGGTAATCAAGAAATGGTTGGCGCCAATCATCAAGCCTATGTACTAGGTTGTATACCTCAAGTACATTATCCCTAGTAAATATTGAAGGCATAGTTCTCCTTTCAATACTTATTACTTTCCTCCAGATATCATCTAGAAAGGAGGCACCAGAAGCAAGCTGTGCAGCCAGGTTTGCAGCTTCATTATGGCGCCTCGGGATATGTTGTACCCTCACATCATC
>AWWV01011437.1:0-33896 GCA_001974805.1 Corchorus capsularis
TTTTTTTTAGATTTTTCTTTAATTTCCTTGTGTCCTCTAATAAGTATTTGATAATTCATTTAATTTAAATGGGTATGGATATGTCAATATTAGCAAGAGATCTTTAATATTGATTAATGATAAATAGATATTTGTTTTTTTAGCTTTTTTTTTTAAAAAAAAAAACATACTTTCAATCCGAAAAATCTTTGTTCATGCGTTTTGATGTTGTTTTACTTGAATGATTTTGAATGATTGAGTTTTGAAAGTTTGAAAGTTGAGAGAATTTGAGAGAATTGAAAATTTTGAAGTTTTAAAGGAAAGAGCAAAATTGTCCAAAGAAGGGCGGTACCTAGTAAAAAGCGGGCGGTATTTAGTAATTCACTTTCTGTTTTTTTTTGTGGGTAAACGGGGCCAAAGGCCCAAACTACATAATAATTCTGGGCGGCTTACCCCAATGCAATTAGCCTTCAAAATGGGTTCAAGCTCCATTGAAGGCCTGCTAAGAATTTGAAGTCCTTTAGCTTGGTTGCAGGTCCACTTAGCCATCCTGTAGCTGCCATGTTCTTCTCCCTTGGAATATAAGTGATTTTCCATGTCCAATCAGCCCCAAGCATCGATTTTGTGGCATGAACAAGGGGGTCGAGAGGGTGGTTTTCATTCACTCCCTGTTTAATTACCTGAATGGATTTAGCCGAGTCCGATTTGATCTCCAAATAATTGGGATTCATTTGCTTTGCATACATGACACCGTGGCAAATTCCCAATAATTCAGCCACATCTATACATGACACCTTGGTCTTAATTCTTATTTTAACCCATTATAAAATAAACTAAGACTTTGGATTTCTACACATTAAAAGGCCATACTTAATTAGATGTCATAAAACCCAAAAACTTTAACTTTAGTAGATCACTTTAATTTGGACTCAATCTTATGATAGTCTTTATATAATATCCAAAACATGCATATATATATATATATATATATATATATATACCCATACGTTGGATTTTTTCCAACAATCTCTCACTTGGATAATACATATACTTCCTTAAATAGTATATTATATAACCTTATGAGCTCAGAAATTTATGATCGGTCGTCAGCAAATCATAAAAATAATTCCAACAATTAACTAAAAATAATTAGGGCAAGTAGGAGTCGAATCCACAGAGAGATAGGATATTCCTCTTTTTCTAATCAATTAGCTTAAAACAAACAAACAAAATAAAGAGAATTTTGAAAGTAAAATTAAAAACACTAAATTAAATCAAAGCAATCAATAAAAATTAACTAAGAAAGCAATCAAAGAAAATTAAGAAAACAATTATAGTTAATATCCCTCCAACATAGAATTAATATCACTCTTGAAATGAATAACATGAATCATTGATATCTAAAAATTATGAAAACAATGGATAGCTTGTTTGGAATTAAATCCTAAATTACCTTAATTAGATAAGATTTCCCTTTTGAGGCTTAAATTATCCCTATTATTCTTAACAATTAATTTCCCTTTTGAGGCTTAAAAATTACTAAGAACAAAGCATTAAGTACTAGTAATTTATGAACAAGCACAATAAACAATCAAATTATCTATTGATTCCTAACCCCCTTGGAAGGAATTGGCCGTTCTCTTCCAATTGCTACCAAACAATTAACTTAATTGGCCGTTCATAGTTTATTTAGCTAATGTAAACTTAATTTATCAAGATAGTGTCGACTCCAATCAATCAAAACAAGTAAACATAGAATTCGAACAGAAAATTAAGAAATATCCAAAACAATTTTCATATATAAGTGCAAGAGATCATTAAATTTTACATTGGAGAAAAGAAAAGGATTACTCACTCATGAATGAAGTGAGCATCCAAAGAAAATATGAAGAAAACTAATCTATGGATGAAAAGGAAGAGGGGTCGGCGACTATACCCAGGGAAATGCTCCAAATCTTCAAACAATTCTACAATACAATAATAATCTATTGGAGTTAAACCAAGCCCAATAATATTTTGGGTATTTTGTTATTTAGTTGGGTTTAATATTTTAATTAAGAGTTATTTTATTTAGTGGGTCCATTAGGGTTTTAGTATTTTCTAGTATAAATAGGGAGTTATATCTAGGGTTTTAGGTGAGGCTCAAAGAAGCTCCAAGTTTAGGTGAGGTTCAAAAGCTATGTGTTGAGTGGTTGTGTGTGAGGCTTGGGAATTCGCCCAAAGGATGCCTCTAATGAAACCCAGTTAGGGTTAGTCAAGAAATTGTGTTTGTGTGTTGGAGCCTCCATCAAAATTGTTCTTTGTTCTTGTTGAGTTGAGTTTTTCAATTAAATAATAATTGGTTGTGTGTTTGGTATTTTCTCCTCTCAAAATCAAAATTCAAAAGTTTTTGCTCCTACAACTGGTATTAAGAGCTATGGTTACGTCCTAGGTGGTGTGGAAATTTTTGATTGGGGAGGAGAATAAAAAAAAATATAGATGCAGTTTGTGCAGGGAATCTCCATCAACTTCACGAATGGGCTACTATGCTGCAAAATTATCTGAAAGCGGTACATTGTTGGGATGTTGTTGAAAAGGGATTTATTATACCAGCTGATACAGATGCTCTGAAAGATGCGCAGAAAGAAGAATTGTTAAGTTTTCGTTATAAAGATCGTTTGGCTCTTACCTTTATTCGAATGAATGTGAGTGTTGGATTGTCAGTTTTTGATGAGATTTATAATGCGAAGTCGTCAAAAGAGGCTTGGGATATTTTGATTCAAACCTTTTCTGATCAAACTTGTGATTTGGATGATAAATTTGTGGATGAGAAGAAAAAGATATTTGATGAAGAAATTACTCGATTATCAAAAATCGAGGTTGAAGATCTTGGTTTGTGGGATTCTATTTTTGATGCAAAGTTTTCTGTTGAAGTCTTGAGATTGTCAAAAATTGACTTTGAAGGTTTGTGGGATTCTGGTTTGTATGCAAAATTTTCTGCTGAATTTTTAGATTGTCAAAAATTGATTTTGATGGTTTGTTTGCAAAAACAGTTTTTGAAAATATCCTGGTTTATATAATTGCATATGTGGGTCAAGAAGAAAATTCAATTGATGATGAGTTGGTTGAAGTTTTTAGTTTGGATCAAGTTGAAACAGAAATTGTTGATTTTTTAGGGATTGAAAAATTTTTCAGGTCTGAATATGCTGCTATGGAATTTTTTGATGAAGGGAAAAACATGAAAGAATTTGGTGCTGATTTCTTTCATGATGAATGGGTGAGCATGGATCAATTCTTTGAAACTAAGAAACAGTTTAGCAAGTTTGAAGATGAATAAGTTCCACGTGTGAAGATGAAGATTCAATTTAACTGTAAGAAGAAGATGTTGCATGCTTTGACTACAGCAACAACAATTGCATTGAAGATTCAGGCGATTGATGGCATTGGTTCATGGATCATGAAGAGCTTGGTTTAAAGGAGGCTATGTTGGAGTTAAACCAAGCCCAATAATATTTTGGGTATTTTGTTATTTAGTTGGGTTTAATATTTTAATTAAGAGTTATTTTATTTAATGGGTCCATTAGGGTTTTAATATTTTCTAGTATAAATAGGGAGTTATATCTAGGGTTTTAGTTGAGACTCAAAGAAGTTCCAAGTTTAGGTGAGATTCAAAAGCTATGTGTTGAGTGGTTGTGTGTGTGGCTTGAGAATTTGCCCAAAGGATGCCTTTGATGAAACCCATTTAGAGTTAGTCAAGAAAATTGTGTTTGTGTGTTGGAGCCTCCATCAAAATTGTTCCTTGTTCTTGTTGAGTTGAGTTTTTCAATTAAATAAAAATTGGTTGTGTGTTTGGTATTTTCTCCTCTCAAAATCAGAATTCAAAAGTTTTTGCTCCTACATAATCCAATAATAATAAACCTAGACCTAAGATGACTATTTATAGTGGAAAAATAAGACTCCTAATAGAATTAGGATAGCCTAGGACGGTTTAGACTCTAACTTGGTCTCAGAGTTGTCTTAAAACTCTCCTTGGGCCGAATTTAGAGTAAAACTGGGATTTCGGAATTGGAATTGGAATTGGAATCGTGCAGAGAATTCGAGGGCGATTTTGGGATCGAAGATGGCAGAACTGGGCTTCAAACTTCAAAGCAAAGTTGTAGATCTCGGAATTCTCTTTCCAACGCATATTCATGGGCTTCATTGGGAGGTCTGAATCAAAAGTTATGGCATTTTTACCGAGATTATGCAGAATCCTAATCCAGCTATGACTAGTATTGCGGGAATTGGGTATTTTTACAGGGCTTGGCTGCACAAATTGGGGCTTTGGCTCCAATTCTAGGCTCAGCTGGCTGGTTATTTTGTCATGTAAAATATTCATAATTCCACGTCTTCAAGGTCTCTCCATAACTTGTCTTCATTCCTTCACGATTTAAGCTTGATACTCAATTCTTGCTTCTTGAAATAATTCTTCAATGATTTTCACGTCTTCAAATGATCTTCAATAAATCTTCAATCTCGAACTTCGAATCTCTAAATCTTTACTCAAAATTACTTTGCTCATATCTGTGTCAAAAATCATCAAAATAACTCCAAAAATAGTGAAAATTAGTAAGTTTCCACTTTTCATCTCCTAAAGACTTAAAACCATAAATATTAACAAAATAAGATATATTAGAGTATAATTCATCCAAAGTATAGAAATGACTATAAAATAGGTTTATTTTTGCTCGATCAATTTGCTAATCATTACCAAAGACATCTTTAACCAATCTGGTCCATCAATTAAAGTGATTATATACATTTATATATATATATATATATATATATATGTCATAATGCAACCATCAATAGTCACATAAGTCAATATAATTGAATGACATAGATCAAGTATGGATGTGTAGCATAGAAATTACATGTAATGTGATCTGAACATGTCAATTTCCAACTGATCCAACCTTATTCTTTATCGAGATCAACCAAATAAACTTAAAGTGCAAATAAACCATAAAGCTTGTCTATAACTGAAAAGTAACCAAAATACAAACTCCCACTAAAATGTCATATCTTCAAGTGAGTGGACATAGTATGAGCAGTGTGCTCATGAAAGACCTTGAGTGGCAATCCTTTAGTAAGCGGATACGCAACCATGGAGTTTGTCCCCATATGCTCAATAGACAATTCACCTTCTTGCACTATTTCTTTAACAATTAGGAACTTAAGGTCAATATATTTTGACTTCGTTGAGCTCCTATTGTTGTCGGAATATAGTACAGCGAATTTATTGTCACAAAATAAGTTAAATGGTCTTTCAATACCATCCACAATTCACAGCCTAGTGACAAAATTTCGCAACCATATTCCTTTATTAGATGCCTCATAACATGCTATAAATTCAGCTACCATGGTGAAAGAAGCTATGAGTGTCTGCTTTGCACTCTTCCAAGAAGTAGCTCCTCCAACCAACAGGTAAATATAGCATGATGTGGATCTCCGACTATCTTGGCATCCAGCAAAACCTAAATAAAAATACCCAATGATCTCTAACTGACCCGACTTCATGTATCTGAGCCTGTAGTCTTTTGTTCTCTGTAAATACCGCATGACCCGTTTGGCTGCTTTCTAGTGATCCAATCCTGGATTACTTAAGTACCTATCCAGCATTCCAACAATGTACGCAATATCCGGACGTGTACATACTTGAGCATACATCAGACTCCCTACGGCTGATGCATAAGGAATCTTTTGCATCTCTTTCTTTTCAAACTCATTGATCAGTCGTCAACAATAAAAAAAAAAATAATCCCCACAAAAATCTAACTAAGTAGATAAGCAAGCAGGGGTCGAATCCCACAGAGAAGGGGAATAGACTATCCAAAGATTAATCTTCACCAAGAATCACTCAAAAATAAGGGATTAAACAGAATAATTATAAAGAAAAGCAATTAAACTAAAAATAAAGAAAAGTAAATTAGATCTAAACTATAGCAATTAAAAGAAAACAAGAATAAGAAAGCATACTTCTTCTCCAATGGTAGAAATCAATCAAATTAACTATGGATCCTTGATTTTAAAAATGAATTTAATATTTTATTCTAAATTAGATAATTGGTCTAGGGAAACCCTAACATGTATATTAGATAAGATTTCTCTTCCGAGCTTAAATTACCCTTTTATTCATTAACAATCAATTACCGGGTTAGGGCGTAGAAATTGCTAAGAACAAAGTATTAAGAACAATTATTCACACATGCATAACAAATATAACCAAACTCATTAATTCAAACAAGAATTTATAAGGCTTACCAACCAATTGTTACCAACAATCAAACCTGAGGTGTTAATTCTAAGCTTGATTTACCTATAGATCTATCCAATTACATCAATGCTGGCCACATAAATCAATAATCATCAAGATCATGAAATAAAACAGAGATTAGCAAACTATCAATCAAGAACAAATATCAAATTATAAGCACACAAATCTCACCATAATTAATTGATTAAAATTACCAAAGGATAAGAAGTATTAGAATTTAGCTACTCATGGATTTGGAGAAATCCATGAGAGGCATAAGAAAACTTATAAGACTTGATGAACGAAACCCTCCCTTGACAAAACAAGGGATATCGCACCCCTCTTCTTGAAGAAGGGGTGTCGACACACTTGGCTAAAACTAGAAGAAAAACTAAAGAAAAAGATGTAGAGAAAAGATTATGAGAGATTGTGATCTAGGGTTATATAAGGTAGCTATTTATAGTGGACTAATTAGACTCAATATAGACTTAGGAAGGGTGTAGGACGGTTTAGAGGCTTGACTTGGTCTCCAAGTTGGCTTAAAAGTCTTCCTAGAACCGAAATTAGAGTAAAATTCGGACTCTAGAAAATTCTGGAATCGTGCAGAGACTTCGACATCAATTTCAGGCTTGAATATGACAGAACTGGGCTTTGGGTTTAAAGCAAAGTTGTAGATCTCTGAGTCCTCTTTCAAACGCCTACTCACACGCATTTTTTGGAGGTTTGAATCAAAAGTTATGGCATTTTTACCGAGATTGCACAGAATCTTAATCCAACTAAGACTAGTATGCGGGAATTTGCGGGAATTGGATATTTTCTTGGGTTTATGCAGCACCAATTGGGATTTTAACTCCAATTGTGGGCTTATATGGGCTGAGTATTGTCCCATATAAAATATCCAAAATTTGAAAGGCTTCCTGGCTTCTCCATAATTTTTCTTCAATCCATCGTGATTTAAACTCAATCCTCAATTCTTGCTTCTTAAAATAATTTTTCAATGGTCTTCAATCACGAACTTCGAATCTTCAAATCTTCACTCCAAATTGCTAAGTCCATATTTGTGCAAAAAGTCATCAAAATAGCTCAAAAAAGAGTAAAAAACAACAAGATTCCACTTTTCTGGTCTTCAAGACCTAAAAACACAAATACTTACAAAATAGGGTTAAATCACACATAAAAATAACCAAAAACATAGGAAAATGATCATAAAAATAGGCTTAATTTTGGCTTGATCACTCATTCTTGGGGAACTGACTGAGACTAAACTTGTCTCCTTTAGCAACAGGGATGTCACTTGGTTTACAATCCCGCATGCCAAACCTTTTGAGAACCTTTTAGATATAGCTCTTTTGTGATAACCTGAGTATACCCCGAGAGCGATCTCAATGTATTTGTATTCCTAATACAAAGAGGGGTCACCAAGATCTTTCATCTCATATTTCTTTGATAGAAAGGTCTTAGTTTCGTGTAATAAGCCTATATCGTAGCTGGCAAGCAGTATGTCATCGACATATAAAACTAGGAACATAAACTTGCTCCTACTGAACTTGTGGTATATACAATCATCAACTGCATTCATCTCAAAACTAAATGAGACAATGACTTGATGAAATTTGTAATACCATTGACGAGAAGCTTGCTTGAGCCCGTAGATGGATTTCTTTAATTTGCAAACCATTTGCTTTGTGTCTTTTGACACAAAGTTTTCTGGTTGCACCATATAAATTGTTTCATCAAGTTCAATATTGAGAAACACAGTTTTTACATCCATGTGATGCAACTCAAGGTCAAAATGTGCCACAAGTGCCAATATAGTCCTGAAAGAGTCTTCCGATGAAACCGGAGAGAAAGTCTCTTTATAGTCGATGCCTTCCTTTTGAGTAAAACCCTTTGTGACTAGACAAGTCTTATATCTCTCTACATTGCCCTTTGAATCCCTTTGGGTTTTAAATATCCATTCTAACCAATGGGTTTCACACCTTCAGGCAATGGAGCAAGATCCCAAACGTCATTGTCTTTCATATACTTTATCTCCTCATTCATGGCATCAATCCACTTTTGAGAATTAGAACTTTGTATGGCTTCGTGAAAGTTGATTGGATCATGTTCCACAATGCCAATGTCAACCTCATGTTCTTGGAGGAATACAAAGTAATCATCTAGAATTACATTTCTTCTTTCTCTAATTAATCTCCTTAATGGCACTGGTTCTTGAGGTTGTAGAGTTTGTTCTTTTAGAACAATTTCTGGATTCTGAATACGGAGTTCCTCAACAAAGTCTAGTTGTTCCGGATTTGTTACTTGAACAACATCAGGAGTAAATTCCTAATCATCGTTAGCAACAAGTAAAGAAATATTGGCATATTCCTCTTCAAAGACAAAGTCACTAACCTTATCTCCCTCCGCAAACTCAACATCCTCAAAGAACCAGGCACTTCTCGTCTCAAAATTTGACTTAGTAGTGGGATCATAAAACTTGAAACCCTTGACTTTTCAGAGTATCCAACAAAATAACAACAATTATGGAGTCCAGTTTCTTTTCATTTGGCCTGTATGGCCTTGCCTCAACAGGATAACCCCAAATGTGCAAATGAGTTAAATGAGGCTTCTTGCCTGTCCAAAGCTCATAAAGGGTTTTAGTAGTTGCTTTAGTTGGAACCCTATTAAGTATGTAAGCTGCAGTCTTTAATGCTTCTCCCCAAAGAGATTCTGGCAAGGTAGAATGACTAATCATACTCCTTACCATATCTTTTAGTTTCCTATTTCGCTTATCAGCAACACCATTCATGCTAGGAGTTCCTGGCATGGTGTACTGTAGGACGATACCACACTCTTCAAGGAATTTTGCAAATGGTCCAAGATGTTGTTCAGCTAATCTATCATATATGTCGTAGTATCCACCACCACGACCAGATCTGATGTTTTTAATCCTTTTGTTGAGTTGGTTCTCAAGTTCAACCTTATAGTTTTTTGAACACGTCTAGAGATTGAGACTTCTCATGAATGAGATATAGGTAACCATAACGGGAGTAATCGTCTATGAACGTAATAAAATATTGTTGACCATTCCTTGAAGGTGTAAGGAATGGCCCACAAATGTCCATATGTATTAGTTCTAAGACATCTGAAGCCCTATTGGCACCTAATATCCTTATGAAAAGAATGTACCTTTCTTTACATGCAAGATATTTGACACATTCCCTTTTTCTTATGTGCAACACTTCCACAGAAGTAATAAGCATTCACCTGATCTTGTTGCTTCTATTGTTTGTTTCTTTTCAGGTGCAACATCTGCAGCTTCCTTATTTTTCTTTATTTTCTTCTCCTTAGATGTTGTTCCCAAACGAGCACTTTTTGTTTTCTCTTGCTTCAACCTCTCCTCTTCTTGCACACAATGTGAGATAAACTCATTGAGAGACTGAGTCTCCCTTTGGCAGTTATAGCTCACCTTAAACTGACTGAATTATGCAGGAAGGGAGATTAAAACCAAATGCACGAGCAAGTCCTCAGACAACTCCAACTTAAGTGCCTACAGTTTTGAAGCAAGATGAGACATCTCTAGGATGTACTCCCTTATGTTTCCCTTTCTGTTATACCTTAGTGAAATGAGATTTACCAAGATCGTACTTGTTTCAGCCTTATTGCTCTTAGCAAATCTCTAATCAATTTCCTCAAGGTACTCTTTGGCAGCAGTAACTTTATCGAACATAGAGCCCCTGAAAGTTTCCGGAATTGCATGCTTTATAGACTAATGCGATTAGAACGCTCCCAACTTTCCATGTCCCTCTTATCATCAGAGGAACTTTCATCTGTAAGATCGGCGGGTCGTTCTACCCTTAACGTAAGGTCTTGATCCATAACACCTAGAACAATCATGATGTTCTCTTTTCATGCTTTGAAGTTCGTGCCACTTGGCATGGGAATGGAATTGATCCTGGTAGTAATCACAGTAGCAGAAGCAACTGAATAGAACAAAAGAATTATAATGCTCACATAATTTCCATAATCTCAATGTATTCAAATAATGGTAAGCCCATCACAAGATACCTAACACACATTAATATCTAGTTTTTGGACAAAAATATTTACTTGTAAGTGGTACTCTTGATGCAGTAATAAAACATTAACAATCAAGCCTTGTCAAACAATAAGCCTATTTTTGGCCAACCTATCGTTCACATGGCACACCAAACAATTGTTACATATTTATTTACAACAAGTGTAAATGTAATTCGGCCAAATTATTAATCTTCCTTTGGGCCGATCAATAACCGCATGAGTCACATACACACAACCTTCTTAATATTGCAAAATAAATCAATCTACACAAGAGATACTACTTTCGTAGCATATTACTTCAATCAAAATATTCACAATATTAATAACCGAATATACTAATATTTGACATTGAACCGAATTGATCAATCACTTTTACAAGAATATGGATAATCAATTCTATATATAATATTCCCAATTAATAAAACAACCAACAATAAATATATATATATAACCCAAAAACCGAATCCATGAACATAAATAAATATACTAATACAGAATTCATAAAATTAAGAAACCAAATTAACAAGCCAAATTACACGTGGAGCATTGGGAAACCGAATTGAAATTTTGCTGCCACGTGTAATCATCCATCTTTCAAATTCTATACATGCATATACAATATTGTAATGTAAAATTCAAATAGCAATAACACTTTAGTGGAGAAGCCGAACACCTATTGACTGACAAATACTTTAAATAACAGACTTTGGCAAATAACCGAATCAATTATGGCTTATTACTAAAATCATAATCAATCGACGAAATCAAAATCAATTTACGAAACCATCAGCCCGAAATCGAAAGACTACTCGCAATTACGAATTAACCAAAAACAATATAATTCAATTCGCAATGATCTAACATGATAAACCTAGATTTGATATCACTTGTCGTAAAAACTACAACCAATCTTTAATAGTGAAAATCATCATCAATAATCCAAGATCATGTTAAATCATAAAAAATGAATTAGATCTGATGCGGAAGCGTACCTGAAACCATGACGGATCAAAACCTTGAGTCTTTGAGTCTTTGTAGTTAGATCTTCCAAGTTTGTTTGATGGCGGCTGTATTTTTCTTAGCTGATGGGATGCCAGAAAACTTACGCTGTTCTGCTAACTTGGGGAGCATAACCCTGGGTAATATATAGCTCTTAATTCTTTTTTTCAATCCATCATGAAATAAACTAAGAAGTTATGTTTCTATACATCAAAAGCCCATACTTAATTAGATGTCATAAAGCCCAAAAACTTTAACTTTAGTATATCATTTTAATTTGGACTCAACCTTATGATAGCCTATATATAATATGCAATACATGTGTGTGTATATATATATATATATATATATCTCAACCCATACGTTGGATTTTTTCCAACAAACACATCCATTGCCACCAACAACCCCTCAAAGGCATAAGATTGACATGACATCTACGACGTGATCCCAAGTCCTCAAACTGTACAGGCTCCCCTATATATATATTTATATATATCAAGGTATCATCTAACATTAGGAGGGATTCCATTCTCTCTGAGATTCCAACTTCCACTCTCTCTCTCATACCATTCTCTCATTCTCTCTCTAGAACTTACCATATGCCCACTTTCCAGTTACTTAACCATCGGAGTGCTAACACGAGACCGCTCCCTTGCCATTCAAATGTGACCTTATCTTGCAAATTTTCACTTTGGATGTTTCGGGAAGGCCCATTGCATCCTAATAGGAGATCAATTCATATCAGAAGCTTGTTGACAAATCTGGCATCAACAATTGGCTTTTCAAAATATAAGATATTAGTTATTGGGACAATTAAATAGAAACAAAGGGAGTAGTTTATAAATCAAACAAGATAAATATAAAATTTATGATTAATAAACCAAATAAGTAAAATAAACTTAAAAAAAAGATGTAGAAGTAAAAGGAAAAAATATGTTATAATAGAGAATTTTAAGAATATATATATATATATATTAATCGATTTTATTCTATAACTCCATTACAAGAAAAATAGAAAAGAAAAACAATGAAGGTTAGTTGAGGATAAAAACCACTTTTTTTTTAAATTAGACAACATATTATAAAATATTAAGAATTTAATTAAAAAAAAAATAGCATCAAACCGGTAAGACCAGTTAAACCAAAAAAACAGACCATTAATCGGTTGAATGATCGGTCCAGTTATGAAAATATTGATAAAAAAAAAAGCAGTCGGTGCCCACAGGAGCTTTTTGCTCTAATAAGCATCGTTTTAATGGAGGACCAACTGGCCCATGTAGGCCAATCGGACTCAGCTAAGAGTCACACAAAGCCTCGTTTGGCACACTTCAGCATGTTTTGGAACTAGTAGAAAAACGAGGCCTTAACGGCCAATTTGACGTAGTTCAGCAAGTTTTGCACCCGAAACATGTTGCATAGTTGATGAAATTGAGGCCTTAGTTGAGTCCGATTAATCTATGCGGCCATCCTCTGTTGAAACGGTGCTTTTCTATTGGTTAAAAAGCTGAAATGGACACCGATTGAGATTTTATCCCTCAAGTAACCTTCCCTTCTTGTTCTTCTTTTCTATTTTCATCTTGTCTTGTTGTAATGAAAGAGTGCAATGGACCAACAATTTATTATTATTATTATTATTATTATTATTATTATTATTATTATTGAAGGTTAAAATATCAATTTGGAATCTGAACTTTTTAGTAAATCCTCAATTAAGAATTTGACCTCTTAAAAAGTCATTTAACAGTCTCATCTTTCTGAATTACCCCAAACGAAAAGCTAAGACCCTTAGTTGATCGAAATTGGAAATGTGAGGCCCTTAAATGACTTTTCTTAAGGTAAGACCCTTAATTCAGAATTTTTCAAAAGTTTGAGTCTCTTTGATTTGCCTTTTATAAATAAAATTAAGCTAAAGGAAAAAATTAGGAGTACACGGTTGGACCCTCCCTATCTTGGCCGAAAGGAAAAAAGTGTTAGTGGTCCAGAGCCAGCCCGACGTGGACACGGTTGGTTCCAAAATTTGGCACCTATTACTTAGTGGCGCTGAAGAAAAAATTGAAATTCTTGGGTTGAAAAATGTTTTAAAAAAAATCACACGTCAAGTTTAGTACGAATGAAACTATAAATCTTTGAGAAATCAAAATCATCTAAGAAGATTTTCTCTACAATTTAAAAAAAAAAAAAAACTTGTCTAATGGAAAAAGGAAAAGGTTAACAGAAAAACGGTATTTATGTATATGAAATTGAAATGGAAATGGTGATGCAGGTGGTATGTGGTGTGGACGCATTTCATACTGATATGGGCAGTTTACTCGTCATTCTTCACTCCTTTGGAATTTGGGTTTTTCAGAGGACTTCCAAAGAATCTCTTTCTTTTGGACATCGCTGGCCAAATCGCTTTTCTCTTCGACATTGTCGTCCGCTTCTTCCTCGCCTATCGTGACACTCACTCTTACAGCCTTGTCTACGATCGCAAGCTCATTGCCTTTAGGTCTCACGATTCTCATTTAGCATTTCATTCCTTTTTACTTTCCAAACTATAACTATAACCATTCATTCTGCTTTTTCTTTTCTAGGTACTTGAAATCTCGTTTTATTGTTGATTTTCTTGGATGTTTGCCCTGGGATGCCATTTATAAGGTTACCCATTACTTCATTCTCTTTCTTTTTTTTTTTTTTTGGTTTATATCTTCATTCTCTTTCTTTTCTTATTCTATCAATCTTTTTTTTTTTTTGCATCTTAATTAAAATGCCATTTATATATATTATACTCTGACCAGGCCTGTGGGAGAAAAGAGCCTATTAGATACTTGCTTTGGATTAGGCTAAGTCGAGCTCTGAGAGTGACAGAGTTTTTTGAAAAGTTGGAGAAAAACATATGGATCAAATATCTTTTCATAAGGATTGTGAAGCTTCTTGTCGTCGAATATTATTGCACGCATGTAGCTGGTTGTATCTTTTACTATCTTGCTACTACATTGCCTCCTTCCAAGGAAGGCTACACATGGATAGGAAGTCTGCAGATGGGTCAATATCATTACTCAAATTTCAGAGAGGTCGACTTTTGGAAGCGTTATGTGATATCTCTCTATTTCGCTGTTGTTACCATGGTAACAGTTGGTAGGTTCTTTAACTTTATTTGATTTCATTAGGAGTACTTTATGTGAGTCGATAAGTTGAATTGCTTATGATTTATGCTTGATTCTTGATTTTGTTAATTATGTTGCTAATGATTCATATCGAACATTTTCTTTCGTATACTACTTTATGTATATGAATGTGCAACACATATTTATTGTTTTCTCAACTTCGGTTTTCTATAGTAAAAGTTCCTAGTGCTTTTCATTCTTTAAAAAATAGGGCAGTGAAATTGTAAAGTATCAATATATAGTTGGTGGAAATATATTGCACTTAACAATTTTTCATCTTAGGATATTGGTGTCTTGATGACCTATTAGCCGTTTAATAGATTTTAACGATGTGTCTACATGATACTTGTGTTTTAATAGCAACCCTTTGGTTTCTGACAGACTCTGCTTGTCTCTCTTTTGAAGACCATTTACAAGGCTCTATTTGTTGATCATCTCTGCTTTTTTCTGCAGGTTACGGAGACATACATGCTGTCAATGTCAGGGAAATGATTTTTGTCATGATTTATGTTTCATTTGATATGATTCTCGGTGCTTATCTACTTGGTAACATGACGGCATTGATTGTTAAAGGATCAAAGACAGAAAGGTTTAGGGACAAAATGGCTGACCTTATGAAATATATGACTAGGAATAATTTGGGAAAGCAAATAAGTAAGGAGATTAAAGGCCACCTAAAATTGCAGTATGATCGCAGTTATACCGAGGCAACTATTCTTCAAGATGTTCCAGCTTCTATTCGCACAAAGGTAATTTTTAATCCTTAATTTTCTAGCCGATAGACAAACCGTTCAATTTCAGCTATCTATTTCTAATATGAATTTTTTATATGTACTAGTATCGATCTATCTTAAGCTTATCCATAGTGTTTTCCCAAGTAAAGCCTTTCTTTTAAAATTAGCATGGCTTTACAAAACTGCTTTACATTAATTTTATATTACATGCAGATTTGGTCATGATAAATTATTTCTCTTTTCTTTGAAAACTAAAAGATTATAGTCTACAATTGTGTTCTATGTCAATGTAGCACTAATGAATAGGCCCGTGCTGTATAATTCAGTAATCTAGTTCACTGATAACTTAAAAAGTTGTTGTTGCAATGTGGATTATATATCATTCCTCCCTGCCTACTTGTCCTTGTATTCCTTTTAAGTGTAGTAGCATAGGTAGAACTTGGGTTTTTAATACACATTATTGGTGTTTCTCTTATTAGCACAACATCTTCCTTGAAGGAAAGAGGTCATTAGACTCAAATCTCTAGTGTTATGTCCCTGGTCTTTTTCTTTTTTCATAATTAAACTGTTTCCATTGACCTCTGATTTAGTTTTTGGCATTGTGCATAGACCACCAAGATGTTAAAAGATTACATAGTTATGTATGTGTAATGCAAATGTTGATTCTTGAAGAATTAGGAAAACTTTTTTTTTGAAAGGCAAGTCAATTTATTGAATATAGCATATATGAATAGAGTAAAAAAGGCTCTACCTACAATAAGTTGCTAACATACACAGTATATCAAAATCAACTTCAACAACTGTGACACAAACAACCACATACCAATACAAGTATACCCTATCAACTCTAAAAAACAACACTAGTCGCAAATCATAATTAGGAAAACTTGAATGTATATTATGAGCTAAATGGTTTTTGCTTCTCTTTAGACCTCTCAAACTAAATTACTTGTAATTTCTGTGGTCTTTGGGGAGTTTAATGCACTCAGAACTTAATCTAGAGATGCTAGGAAACTTGAATTGTAGGATAGGTAGGAAGATTGCTAAAATAAAGCAACTTTTTTAATCAGAATTTATAAACTTTTAGAGTACTAGCTTTTGTTTTTTTCATGAAAACTTGTCTTTATAATTACAACTTCTTTGGTGCTGTTTGATTCTTCAAAACAATCACACTGGAAATCAAAATGTTAGCTTTGTTGATAAAGGAAAGGGACTGATTTGAATCCCCTTGCTACTTGATGCCAGGTTCAAGAGAGTAATTGTACCATCTATGTTAAACAAGTTGGCTTAACCTTTTTCTTTTCTTTTCTTTTTCACTTAGGAGCCACAACTAGAGTAAAATAGACAGGTTTATTAGAGTTAGAGTAAGACCATTTAATCGGAATCTAGCTTATTGCCTAAATTCCTTCCCCACTGAAATGCACCTCTTGTCCTCATTAATTAGTGGTTTCCTTTTTTCATACTATCATATGTTTGACAATGTGCATATATTGTCCCTAGATTGTTGGCTGTCGCTGAATACTTAAACACGGGGAATTGGAATCATATTATTGACCCTTTTCTATTGTAAAATAAACAGCTAATGAAAAGAATTACAGGTTAAAGAAATAAATAAGAACATCAATCAAGTGGGCTTTTTTCACCTTCACCTACTTATTTAGAGAAAAGTGGCGTAGGCTCATCTGGCATGTCCTTGACCAAAGGACTCTTCCGCGAAGTGCTTGAGACACTTTTGTTTATACCTTGGTGCCTAAGCTCTTGCCTTGACAAGGCTGTTGTGAAGTACTGTTGTGAAGTTCTCTTCTTATATTTTATCTTGATCGAAAATGGGTTATTAATGTTGGTAATGTTGGGAGAGGAACCCGGGTCTTGTCAGGGTTCAAGGCCTACCGAGCAGGTCATATACATGTTGGACACCAATCATGAACCCAAAAGCCTAGACTGATGGTTTCTTGGGTCCTTCATGTATATATGACACTCAAATAACCCATCCTTTTATGATGTGGGATGTTCCGTCACATGTGAATCCTCAACAATCTCCCCCGATTTACATGTGAGTCCTCATCTCTCCCCTGTATGGCCCAATCCGTCAAGTCTTAAGCCAATCCCCCGTACGGCCCAATCCGTCAAGTCTTAAGCCAATCCCCCGTACGGCCCAATCCGTCAAGTCTTAAGCTAATTTCCGGCTATCCAAGACTTAACCCCTGGAGTGGTACAAGCTACGAACACTCCACAATCGCACGCCCCTGGCCGCAGGCTAACCAGGTTTACCGTGCTCATGGGCCACACTGATCGAGTTCAACCAGGCTCTGATACCACTTGTTGGGAGAGGAACCCGGGCCTTGTCAGGGTCCAAGACCCACCGAGCAGCCCATATACATGTCGGACACCAATCCTGAACCCAAAAGCCTAGACTGGTGGTTTTTTGGGTCCTTCATGCATATATGTCACTCAAACAACCCATCCTTTTATGATGTGAGATGTTCCTTCACATGTGAATCCTCAACTGGTAAAATCTTGAGATTATCTTAACAAAAAAACTCAAGTACGATTTAGGGATAAGACTGCGACTTTTGAAGCCTGAGAATAGTTAAACTGAATATCTAAAAAGTTGATAATATGTTCATTTTGCGTCTATCTATTACAGGTTATTGTTCTTGGAAATTCATGTTTATTGGCGGTTATGTTTTCTGAATTCCTAGTTTGCTGATGTCTAGTGCTGTTGAATTTTGCTCGTACTACATAATAAGTTATTTCTTTTAACAGATCTCACAGAAACTATATGAGCCATTCATCAAAGAAATTTCTCTTTTCAAGGGATGCTCACCAGGATTCATTAAGCAGATTGTAAGCCATATTATTGCATATCTTTTTTCTTTTGACATATTTTATTGCATATCTTTAATAGCTAATCTAGAACGGGCAATTGGGTGGGTTCGGGCGGGTTCGGGTTCGGGTACTTCGGGTTCACATATTTTCGGGTTCGGGTAATTTCGGGTACGGGTTTTTTCGGGTTCGGGTTCGGGTCGGGTTCGGGCCCGGGTCGGGTTCGGGTTGACTTTCGATATTCAGAGTCGATCGAATTTCTGGTTCATCCTGATTCAACATGCAAGCTTTTTTTTAAAAGAAAAATAATTGTTTATCTTTTACTTTACTATAAGTTTATTGATAATTATAATATAATAAGATATAGTATATAATATAACATGATAATCAATATATTTCTAGGACCACATTCATCCAAAAAACGACAGTTATTTTGGAACGGAGGAAGGAGGAAGCATATATAAAGATTGAGTAATTGTTAAAAAATACTGACGAAAGAACTGTCTCATCGTTAGAGACATTCAGAGACTCCCACATGATGAAAAAAAGTAAAAGGTCTCAAGAAGAAAATGATCCTACTTGCTAAAAGCGAAAACTCTTCTTTGGAAAGACAACGCCACCAACAATTATTAAGTTATGTATTGTGTGCAACATTTAAATTAACTGAATTAAATATAAAATACATATAGTTCAACACTAATTTAAACTATTTAATGCTGATTAATACTAAATTGTAGCAAATTAAAACAAATTAAGTATTAAATTAAACAAATCATCAAAATGCAAGCCTTAGATTAAACAAATTAAAAGCTAATGGACCCTTAATTGAACCTATAAAGAACTTGAATTTATTTATTTATATGTAATAGCTTTATTTAATATTAAAAGGAAGAAATGTGATTTTTTCTAAACAATAATGAAAAATTGTTATTTTATAAATAATTCTTGATTTTTTAATATTATTTTGATCTCGGGTTCGAGGTGGGTTCGGGTTCGGGCGGGTTCGGATTCGGGTTGTCTCGGGTTCGGGTATTTTCGGGTTCGGATAATTTCGGGTTCGGGTATGGACGGGTTCGGGACGTTGACTTTTCTGGTCAATTCGGGTAATTTCGGGTTCGGATTCGGATGGATTTCGGGTTCATTTTGCCAGCTCTAAGCTAATCCATCAATCATTCATTTTATTTCTCAATAGATTGCTTTATTGTCATAAACCTTATCAATAATGTTGATTAGTCACGGACTAGATTAAGTGCACTACTCTTAGTTCTCTTCCACTCTAAGGTCCCTTCTAGACCCCTTTAATTTGGACATGCTAAAACTTGTAACTCAACTGCCTTTCTTTCATATTAATATTTGAATAATATATTCAAAGAATTATTTTAGCTTATGAGGGCTATGGTTAATATAATTTGTTATGCATCAATATGTAGCGCATTGTTTATTTTTGGTTACTATAACTCTTATTTTAATAAAGTCTGTTCTAGTTATGCTAGTTGTTGTAACCCGGATATCCCAAACTATAATCCATCAAATTAATCATGCAAGCGGAAGCAACTAAAATAATAAACATCCACACAAGAAACAAGAATTAACGTGGTTCGGCACTGAACTTGCCTACATCCACGGATGAGAAGAGAAATTTATTAGTTATAGAAAATTACATCAAACATAATTATCAATAACTCTCACTCAATCTCTCAACCCAATCTAACAATCAATCATAAACTGAACCCAAACAATCTTTGAGCACTCTCGCTCGGTCTCTACAAAATAATCATCACATCAACCAAACCAAACACCAAACCAAACAATCACACACACACACCCATGAGGACCACCCTTTTGTCCTATGGGGTGTCTCCACCCAAATCTAACCATTAGAATACATCTTTTCTCCAAACATACCAAACTATATTGACAAACTCTCTATTTATACTAGTATAAACTTAACCTCCAAGTAATCCATTTCCTATTAGGATTCTTGTTTACCAAGTCTTTTTATCCATCAATCAATATGTCTAAAAAATCTCAATCCAAATCTAATTAGGATTTGAGTCAAAATACCAACACTAGAATGGTGATACATTAAGGAGAAAAGTTAACCAAACTTAGTAAAAAGAATTAAGGGTAGACACTAAAGTGTAATCACTATTTGCATGTATTGATGCTTCATCTTTCCCTCTAAATAAGATATTAGATTTGTTTTATTGGAAAACCCATCAAGGAAAAAGAGGAGTTGCTCTTTAAAACCAAAAGCCCAAATCGATATAATCCTAAGACAATGTAATACGAAGAATATAATTGTTAAGCAGTTAGTTTGATGAACATCTTTGATGAATCTATCCTCAAATTTATGATTGCAATATTCATTGAGCAGTTAGTTTGGATGATGTACTATAGCTTCTTTAAATTCTCTACACTAGATTGGTAATCTAAGATTAATTCAAACTATAAATTTTTCTTTTAAAGGCAAAGGTAAGAGTTATTCAATTGAAGAAAGAAAGGCACACTAAAGTGTTGAGTACAAAGACCACAACATAGGCACGAGCCACCAAAACAGTCCATCTCAAGAGAATATAATTTTTCAAATATAATAATAGCTACATAATATGGTGTCCTGGCATTTATCTTGATCTCAATTAATGTATCTTTTAGTTCATGTAAAATGAATCTTTTTTACCAAACAAGTGGTTGGTTCAAGTGGTTTTGTACTTGTTCCCCTTAAGTGAGGTCTCAGATTTGAGTCTTGTGAATGGAGAAAACCATTGTTGGGAGAGCTATACTCCATAGTGGGCCAACCTACTTCGAACAAGATTAACTTGTAAATATATCAAAAAAATAAACTTTTTGTTTACTAAATCGTATGAGATGAGTGGCTTCAACTATGTGCCTTTTAACCTTTTATTATGTTTAGTATACCATTCTATTCCAATGTTTGGTTCCTATAACATTACAACTCTTCATGATGTTTCAAATTCTCAAATCACACCAAGATGGCTTCAACTATGTGCCTTTTAACCTTTTATTATGTTTAGTATACCATTCTATTCCAATGTTTGGTTCCTATAACATTACAACTCTTCATGATGTTTCAAATTCTCAAATCACACCAAGATTTGTAGCATTTTCTTTTTAAACTTATTATGCATTTTGACTTATCAGGCCATTAAAGTCCATGAGGAGTTTTTCCTTCCAGGTGAAGTGGTTATTGAACAGGGGAATGTAGTTGATCAACTGTATATTGTTTGTCATGGAAAATTGGTAAGATTATCTTCAACCAACTATATCATGTTGTCTTCAGTTATGTTTTCAGAATTTGAGTATCTTAATTATATATATTCTGTTAAGAGCTGGCCTTTTGGTTCTGAAGGCCATGGCTAGGAACATTAATTTGTTGTTTAATATAGTTGCATGTAAAATTGAACTTCCTTTATTAAGTTTAGACTTTATATTAGCAAAAATCTATTTCCTCTATCCTTTTTTTGGTCTTATTAGCTTTTTTGGTAACATCATTTCAACCTTTACCAGTAAAGCATTCTCAGTGTTTGTCATCCATGCTCTCTGGTGATAAGTTACAAAGACAAAACATATTAATAATAGTTATTAATGGCATGTTGAGTTTCACTTGAAAAATACTATGGCACTTGTAATGTGTCTCTGATATTTTGGATTATAGATGTTGTCATCAATGTTTTCATAACCAGACAGGTCATTGGACCGTAAAGGGTCCGGGTCTCGGATTGACCGATTCAACCGGTCACCTGGTTAGATAGGCAATTTTTATTAAATAATTAATGTTTTATCATATAGATATTTAAAAGTGTTATGCTTTAACAATATTTGAAACAAGTAATTTCATAAGCTGATTTAAATTTTAAGATGCCTAATTTCTTCTTTGGACACAACAAATGTTGAATATGTAGTTGATTTATAAAAAAATTGTACAGGAGTACTTTTGATGGGTTATGTTTTACAATAGTGGTTATGCTTTAATTTAATTTTTATTGTTGTAAGAAATATGCAATTGACAATTTGAAAATGCGTGCAGATAGAAGTAGGAAGAGACGAAAATGAAAAGGGGGAGTCCTTTACAGATCTCCAAACTTTTAGCTCTTTTGGTGAAGTTTCATTCCTTTGCAATACTCCTCAGCCTTACACAATTCGAGTTCGTGAATTATGTAGGGTGTTACGACTTGATAAACGATCATTTATGGAGATTGTTGAGATATACTTTTCTGATGGGCGGATAATTTTGAACAACCTTCTTGAGGTGAATCAAAATAAAATCTTTATTGTCTCTTTTGGATCATCATTACCTTATTATTATATCAGTCCATTATAATGATTTTTACAGCATGATTTATCATTTTTATTAATTGCAAAAACTGTAAAGTGCCTTTACTTGTAAGAAATGTGAAAAGCATATGTTAATGAGTTTTATTGTTACAAATCATTTGATTATAGGGAAAAGATTCCAACATGCAAAACGAAATATTGGAGTCAGATGTTACCCTTTATATTGGAAAGCTTGAATCTGAGCTAGCTGCAAGGTTAAATTGTGCTGCCTTCAATGGTGATTTATATCGATTGAAACGTCTGATTGGTGCTGGAGCAGATCCTAATAAGACAGACTATGGTGGAAGATCACCTTTGGTATGATCTCCTGCTAGCTAAATTTTCTCATTGATACAACTTTGCTTTTTGAAATGTTACTGCTCTAAAAACTTTCTTTCTTATTCTTTATATTGAAAGATATGTTAAAGTAACTTAATAACATGGAAAATCTTAGGAACATAAAACTGTGTTTTAATTGAAAGAAAATTGCATATAAAATCAAAATTAAGTTCCACTCCAACAAAGTGAAAGAGTTTTGTACCATGTGCTAAATCTCAAATATATACTAAATGTTATTTGAAAGACTTAGGGAATTTACCAAAGGCCCCTTTTGAGGATCGATGAGAAGGCTCCATTTGAATTTTTTTTATCCTTTTCTGTCTTTTCTCACTTGCTAAATTACTAAGAAAACCCTAGGTTAGTTTCTAGCCGATTCTTGTCCTTGACCCCTTTTTTGTAATTATCATTTCCTTTCACATAAATGTTATAATAAATCCTATCCCCTTATCTCTTCTTTTGCTAATGAATGCTAGAATTGTAACCTCTCTTCAGGCCTTTAATGTCCATATGAAGAAGAGAGTAAACTTAGTTTTTGTTTAAGTGCTACACACTTTGGAGGAGGAAACAAAATTGAAGCTATTGCACCTGTCCATATACAAACTAATATTTACTATTTATTGCTAACTTTAGGACATATGCTCAATGTTAATAGTATAGCCTTTTAAAGATGCAACACATTTAAAATCATAATACTTTCGAACTTTCCTACGCATCAAACAATTTAATTCGAATAGAAAATTGTTCAAAGAAGTAAATTTCTGAACGCCCAACGCGTCAGCGTGGGCCGATCCACTTGTTAACATTATTCCTGACTGATAGCCACATGGTGAATAGGAAAGAAGAGGCGTCTTCACAACAACCACACCACCAATTGGTAGAGTACTAGAATCTTAGTTCCCATGACCAAGGTTATATAATTCATAAGATTATCACAAAAGCCAACTATAGTTTATGAATTATTATTATTGTTACAGTTATAGCACTTTTGATTCAATTCACATAATTGAAAGTAGTCAATTAAATATTACATGAAAGGAGAGGTGAACAACTTTTGGCAATTTTTTTCATAGAATTACAAGGTTGAGGATTTATAAAAATTAGGGAAAGAATGTTGTGTATTATCAATAAATATAAAATTATTTGGTATATTTTTTTCATCACATATTGTACATAATAGATGTGTCAACTCATACCTCATAGTGGCAAGAAATTGGAATTTATATGCTACTATTTAGTTTACAATTGAATTCATAATCTGAATATAGACAAAGTAATCTTTTAGTTTTACTCAATGTTGTGTATTATGGATTTATATGATGCCCATATGTTCAAATAGATATGATGATATACACATTCATCGATCATATCTAGTATTTGTTCTGCTTCTATCAAACTTAGATAATGATATGTAGGTATCATAAAATCATCTCATTTTATTCTGAAATAACATTTGGTCAATTTTGGCTCTATTGGTAAAATTATAGACTGTCTATTTTATTTATTTATTTATTTTTTGCCCTTTTATTTAGTATGAATGTGTGTGTGTGGTTTTTTTTTCTTCCTTTTTTCTCTCTTTAACAAAATTTACTAAAATTCAGATAAAGACAATGAATTTAATAGACTAGATTTATTTAGTTAGTACCAACTATTAAACCAAGTATCTTACTCTTGAAGTAATTTTAGACTCTTCATGGTAACTTCTTTTTCTCCATTGGGATGCTTCTAAAAGAGCAAAAAATGAAAAAAGTATTATATAAATTGTTTCATGTTATACCAATGGCAATATTTACATGTCCTAGGCGTCCTTGTAATAAATAGCATTATATATTTGAATTGCAATGAATATCATATTTTTGTTCGTAATACCTTTAAATGCATACCAACTTTAATGACTCCTACATATTATGCAATCTTCTATCTTTTTACTACATAATCCATAATATGGATCATGTATGGATTGGTTTGATTAAATATCCCTACTATGAATTGCATTTATTTCTTGCTAATAAAGAAGAAACTAATTAACTTGCCCAGGAGAGACATACTCTTTTTGAGCAAATGCTCAAAAATGCTCTTTTTGAGCGTAATAGAATGAGAATGGGTAAAATGAGTTGCGAGAGGTGTTTCCTATATCATTCATGCTGTAAGATTGGTTTAAAATCTATAGTAGAAATGAAGCAACAAAAACGTAACACATATCAATGTATTCAATGACAAATAATGTAGTGAATGGCTCTCAGTCTAGTCTTGTTCAATGATATTAAGTTGGTTGTTAATTTGTCACCTTTGCAAGGTAAGTATATATATTGAGTTGGAAAGTTATCTTACTCGCTAAAGGAACTTGGATGATTGTGATAGACATGCAATTGCAAACCCTTCATGTAACTTGCTCAACATACACAACCGGTTAGAGTGGTTGGTCTATCCTTGTCTAAAAACTTTATTAAGTTTGTCATGTCAATATTGTTTATTGGAGTTTGAGATGTTCGCAGTGGCATCATAAGCCGGAGCTAAGTTAAAACCTATAGTTGGGTCACAATGTCAACAAGTTGAGCTGTTTGGAACTCAGTCAGACACATATAAGATTTAAAAGAGCTTTGTTGATGCAAAAGATAAACAACATTTCTTAACCAACCTTTAAGGAAGAAAAATCATTTCAACTAGTTCTTTATGTTCCCAATTGTTGTAGTGTAGGGAAGCGTATTATCCATAAGTCTGTGCTTTATCTTTCGGCTTGTGCATATGTTGGATTATCATTTGACTTTTGCAGCTATGTTGGGTTATCATTTGAGTTTTGCAATTCAAGTGTCAAAGCTTTACATGATAGTGTTATTTGACAAGCATTTTTTTTTTAACGTGTATTGTTTATATAATAAATATGAAGCTTTAAGGCAGTGCTAAATGTCGTTTTCTCTTACAGCATATTGTTGCATCCAAAGGATATGAAGATATTACTACTTTCCTTCTTGAACAGAAAGTAGACGTCAACATCTCAGGTTTGTTTTCCATGTGCTATGCTTTAAAAAAAATATTCAAGAAATAAGCAAATATCTCATGTTATATATTACCTCCAAAGAATATGGTAGTGAGATTTATTTAATCTTTTATCAGATAAGTTTGGGAATACTCCCTTGCTTGAAGCCATCAAACATGGGCATGACCAAGTTGCTTCATTACTAATTAAAGCGGGAGCATCACTTGAAATGGATGATGCTGGTGGTTTTCTCTGTATGACTGTTGCAAGGAGGGATTTAAGTCTCCTAAAACGTATTTTGGCTGGTGGCATTGATCCAAATGCCAAAACATATGATTATCGAACAGCGCTTCATGTTGCTGCTTCAGAAAGTCTATATTCAGTGGCCAAAACACTTGTAGAAGCAGGAGCTAGCGTTTTCTTGAAGGACAGGTATAATCTAAGAATGAATTTGGTCTTTCAAGGATCATAAAAGGTTTTTTGTCTCAAAAAATTTATTTTTTTTTCTTTACAGATGGGGAAATACCCCCCTTGACGAAGCTCGCATGGGTGGAAATAAGAGTTTGATTGGGTTGCTTGAAACTGCAAGAACTTCTCAAATGTCAGAGTTTGCTTCTCCTCAACAAATTCGAGGTACAATCTGTTGTTTTATTGAAGAATATGTTTTTTGCTTTAAATTAGAAGAAACTTCCACTTTGCATTAAATTTTATTCCACTTTTGCCAACTGCATTCCCAACTTAATTGCTTGTAGCTTTGAACAAAAAAAAAAAAAAAAAAAAACTTAATTGCTTGTAGCTCTCCAACAACATTAGTAGTTATCCCCAGGTAAACAGAGGATGTCATGATCATTTCTCGCTCCCTTGGAATTTTGAGCTAGAATACCCTGGATTTCCCAATGATGGACCATCACAATTAATTTTAATAAACAGATCAGGGGGAGGTTTTCAGGATATATTACACAATAAATCCTTACAAGTAACACATGGCTGAGGGGAAGAACATAAAAATAAGTACCAGAAAGCTTTTTTATGAAAGTGAAAAGATGAGAAAACAGCTTTATTAAAAAGGGATTCATTTCTATAATTCCATAATTGCCAAAGGCAATAAGAAAACCAGCATGCTTGATGAATCTAGCGATTTTTCAAGGTTAGGAAGGTTCCTTTGTTATGAAGGATTCTCAGAAGCAGAGTATAATGGAGAACATTTTGGATTCCAAGGGACAGACAATTGTGATCTAATAAATCCATACTGTGGGCAATCATTCACTAGATGGTTAATATCTTCTACCCACCGCTACAAGAATAGCACTCATTAGAAGACAAAATGTTCCTATGAAACAACAACTGAGCAGTAGGTAGTCTATTATGGGAGAGAAGCCATAGGAAGAATTTACTCATAGGAGTTGACTTAAGCTTCCGAATTTCTTTCCATGGCAGATGAGGACCTAAAAAAGATATAGATTTAGAAACCATCATCCTATAAAGAGAAGCAGTTGTACTTTCAAAATTAAATCCCAATCCCTTGTATTTTTTGCCACATCATATTTTTTAATTTCTTAAAACCAAATAATTTTTGAAAAAAAAAAATTATCTTAATAGGCCTAAACAAATCACCGTCAATCCTAATTTCTTATCTCCGTCATCCCTGCCGTCTTCATTCTTTCTTGGTCTCACCTTCAGCCTCCCTTTACACTTTTCCTTCCACCAAATCTCTTCATTCCCAATTCTAATTCTTTACATTTTGCTTTCCACGAAATCTCCCAATTCCAATTCCAAATACTAATTACTATTGCAAATTTTAATCACTCTTTTTTTAACTATTCATTTTCTTAACACTGAATCATGTTTTTCCCATGGGATCAAATAAAAATTGGGACATGAATATAGATCTTAAGCACTCTAAACAGTGAGGAAGAAAAGCACAACCTAGTCCACCAGCATATTTCAACAAACTCCTAGTGTCTATTAGTATTTTGCATCCAGAGGAATAGAAGAGATATTACCGTGTTAGAAATCGGCTGAGACATCAAGCACTTGGAAAAGTCTACAATTTATTAAGTTTAACAACAGTCCCTTGATCTCATTTTTCCTATTTCTTGCTCATCTTCATTCTTCAATTTTGATGATTTTTTGTTTATAAGAAATAAGAAATTAGACCAAGAAAGAATCAAGGCAGGCGATAGAGACTAATGGTAATATGTTTAGGGTTAACGTAAGTTTTTAAAGTATTTATTCGTTTAAAAAAATTAGAAAATATGATGTGGCAAGAAATACAAGGGCATGTGAATTAATTTTAAAAGTACAATGGTATAGGACTTATTTTTATAAACCACAATGCTTTGGTCAAAAACTCCAAATTGTTTCAGCTAATAAGATTTAGTTTGCATATATATGGAAAATATATACAAATACAACATTATTTATTAGACTAGTATATTGGCTAAAAGCTACTTCAATTAATTCTATTTTGTGTATAATAATTCGTACTTGATAGTAAAATGTAGTATAGCGTAACGTATTTATCTATATTTCTTATACAATATTAATAACAATGCCTTTAAAATTGTCAAGGCATATTTGATGTAATTATCTTTTTACTTTTATCATACTTGCTGCAACATTAAAGTAAATGAAACCTTGTAATTCCCCAAACTCATTTTTAACTTGATTTACTAACATTTTCTGTTTAAAGTATCTATTGATAGTTAGATTTGATTGTCAAGTAAAAAAAATGGTTATTAATTGGAGTTATTGTAACATTTTATATAACGCAAATAACAGGTCGGTTGTGGAAGAAGAAATGCACCATTTTCCCCTTTCATCCATGGCATCAAGAAAATGAGAGAAGATCCGGTGTTGTCTTATGGGTGCCGGAAAGCATGGAAGATTTGATCAAAATTGCCAAGGAGCAGTTAGAATGTACTCAGGCTTCCTATATTTTGTCTGACGATGGTGGTAAACTTCTTGACATCAATATGATTAGTGATGGTCAAAAACTATTTTTGGTAACTTAGTTAGAAAACAATTTACAAATTATTCTTGGATAACTTGTTATGATTATATTTATTTATAAACTTATACTATTATCCTTGAAATCTATGAGTTTCTATGGAATGAATGCTTTTGCAGTTTCTGGGCATGCAGTTAGGGGTGGGAATCGGTCGATTTTGGTCGGATCGGTGGTATTTTTCGGTTTTGAGTCGGTTTGAATTTTTGAGAGATGGGTCACCGACCACCGACCAATAAGCTATAGAAACCGTCAGCCATTGACCGACGCCGGTTTCGGTCGATTGGTCGGTTTCTATGGTTTGTTAGTTTTTGCAGTTTACAAATTTTAGTCTTCAAATGAAACAGAGCATTAGCAATATAAGGCCCCAACCCAAAGACTTCCAATATTACAGAAACTAAGTATCAAAGATGCTTTCAATATTGAAAAGGAACCCAAACACATAGAAGAGAAGAAACTTAAACTTTCAATATTATAGAAACTTTCAATATTAAAGAACATTTCAATATTAAAGAAACCCATCATATATCTAGCACGATCTATCAGCATCCAGAATCCATATATAGAATCCATATATAAATGAAAGATTAAAGTTTCTCAAACACAAAAAACAGTGGCTTAGATAACAAAAAGAAACCCTTTGCAACAGAAATCTTGAACTTTGATTGAAATTGACCTAAAACAAAATAAGAAAAGAAATGAAATTAACAAGTAATAACAGAGGGTTTAGACTTAGATAACAAAAATAAAACAATAAGTCAAAATCGAAATGGGAATTACTTACCTTTGCTGGTTTAATTCAGCCAAGAAAAAGCAGTAAAGTACACATCTCTTCGTTGCAATCTTTATTGTATCTAAATGTTGGAATTAAGTCATTAACCTTGGGTAGTCGCCACATTGGTAGAAGAAAGCCTTTTTAAAAGCAGCCCCTTCCAGTGATTGTTTCAATAGCAGTAGCAAATCTCAAAAACGATGATGGTTGAGGAAGAAATGGTTGAATGTTGGAATTAACCTTGGATTTGTCGAGGGTTTAGAAGTGGAAAAACAGTGGGGAAACAAGAAATTTGGATTCGGAATCAGAGAAGAGAGGAAGAAGACGGAGAAGTCGAGGAGGAGGAAGGAGAGATAGGAAAAAGATGAATTCTGAAACGGAAACCCTAAAAGATAATATATATATATAATTAAATATAAAATATTATATATATTAAAATATATGTCAGTCAGGTTTTCGGTTAGGTTTCACCCATGAAACCCAAATCCAACAACCGACCGACTTCCCCCTTCCCCCGATCGGTTACAACCGATCAACCGAGCCGACGCTGCGAAACTGAGTTGATGCACGTCAATTGCTTCGGTTGCAGTCGGAGACATCGGTTCCAGTTTTTGATTCCCAGCCCTAGACATGCTAGCTTTAACAAGCATAAAAATGGTCACTAGGGAAATTATTTGTAGTTGATTTTCACTTTCTAAAATTTTGTGCCAGTTACAAAGGATGCAAGGTATTATGTCTTTTTTTTTTCTTAGAAAAATAATACAAATCTTCCACTCATTTTATGTCTAAAATATTTGGAGTTCAAGGTATATTATCTCGAATTTTTTGTTTTGAGTGAGTACATGTGAAATCTCTTTACAATCTGAATAAATCTCTATATGCCCAAATATCTAGATGAGAAATCAACTCAAACTAAGAAACTATCATAAATAAACCATCTACCTACCAAATACATAAATAAACAAATTACAAGCTAAACTCACATTTCATGAGACTTGAACCCAGAACCTTACGATTTAGGCACGATGCATCTACCAGTCGAGCTAACAACTCAGGTGCTATTATCTCGAATTATTAGAGTTTACGGTTTAGGAGACAAAATATACCTATTTTCGTTAGTCTTACAAAGATGAATTAATAAGGGGGTTGCTAAATACCGCCTTACTTTTTACACTTTTGCCCCTTTGCTTCATTTTTAAAAATTTCAAATCCTCTGAAAGGTTGAAGTTATTACAAACGTAGAATAGCCCGAGAACTCCGGAAATGGACGATAACATGCTGTATTTTGATGATGATGTAAGAAAAATTGCAATTTTTCAAGAAAATTGGGTTTAGGGTCGGTGCCGCCCTAGGGGGGCGGCTCGACCATGGTCAGGCCGCCCCACTGGGACGGCTCTACCATGGTCAGGCCGCCCCACTAGGACGGCTCTACCATGGTCTAGCCGCCCTAGGCTATTTTTTTTAAAAAAATAATAAGTAGCTATTTTTTAAAAAATTAGCTAATTATTATTTTTTTTTAAAAAAAATAGCCTAGTCGCCCTAGTGGGGCGGCACAGCCGTGGCAAAGCCGCCCCCGGGGGCGGCTTGAGCCATGGTAAGCCGCCCTCCTGGGGCGACACGGGTCATCAGTCTTAAATTTCCAGGGGCGGCTTGAGCCATGGTAAGCCGCCCCCCTGGGGCGGCTTGAGCCACGGTAAGCCGCCCTCCTAGGGCGGCACGGGTAAAAAATTGTATTTTTCTTAAATCGTCATCAAAATACGGTACGTTATCTCCATTTTTCTTAAATCGTTATCAAAATACAGCACATTAACGCTATTTTACGTTCGTGATAGTTTCAATATTTCAGAGAATTTGAAATCTTAGAAAATGAAGTAAATAGCAAAAGTGTAAAAAGTGAAGCGGTGAATAGCAAAAAGGGGACGGTATTTAGCAATTTAGATTAATAATTGTATACCTCAAAAAAAATTGTATAGAATTTAGAGCTCAAAAGAATTCGGATTCGGGTTACTGACTTTTACGGATCAAATTTGTCACGTTGGGTTAAATTGACGGGTGAGGTAGGTAGCGGGCTAGCGGCTTTTGTGCCGATTAGATTGATTGATCATTAATAAACAAAAGCCGACGTGTACAGTCGCTGATAATCTCATATGAAAATCCAACGGCCATAAAAACATGGTCAACTCTGTCCCCACCCCCTTTCTGGAAGATTCCGAATACTAATACGGTAATACCAAGTGGTTGCTGCCTTCTCCGTTAAGACAAGCGCCACAAAAAGGCACGCGCGGAAATTTGGATTCCTTCCGCAGGGAAATAAAATCAGAAAACCCAAATTTTGATTTTGAAATCAGAGAAAGAAATACCAATGGCGTTGCAGTGGGTGATACTAACGTACTTGGTAGCGGCGGAGGCAGCGGTGGCGCTTCTCTTGACCCTTCCCTCGCCTAAGCTCTTGAAGAACCGTTTGGTCTCTCTCATCTCTCTTATTCTGCAGCCTGCGCTCTTTATTGTCCCCTTTGCCGGATTCCAGCTCTTAGGTTTTCTCGCCTCCTTTTTTTCATTTTTCCTTTCTTTGATTTTTTTTTTCTTTTCAATCTTTAATGAAATTGGATTTCTGATTTTTGTTTTTCAGATATTTACTGGAAGAACGAGCACCGCTTGATGTGTACTTCTGAGATCTGCACTGCTGCTGAGAGGGATCGTTACGAGAAATCTGTAAGTGCTTCTTTATTTTTTCTTTTACAAGTTTAGGAATCTGATTATTATGAGATGATACTTTTTCGGGTTTGGGCATTTGGGCATTCCTCCATATATCTACGGTTTTTAGCTGGAGTAATAATTTTAAGTTCTTCTGATCCTCTGTTGTCTGTATATCTGTTATGAAATTCATATTCCTATTACCATACTGTATATATCTGGAATATTGGGCTTCATTTCATTTGGTTATGCTTCAAAGCCTCCATTCTATCAATGTATAACGCCTCTTCATGATTTTCATACTTTTAAGAAGTAAAAGAGAATCACCGAAAACATCATCATTAAGTGGACTTCTCTGCCCATAGTTGATTTTGAAAACTGTCGAAAGCTCATTGTACAACATGTTAGAAAGTTAATTTCCAAAATGCATGTCCAAAAGGTGCTTGGAATAACTTATATATTTTACTATCAGCATAGTAAAAAAGAATGGTGAATCATTCCCAGAATCATATTTTGTAAATGAAGTTTACTTTGGAGATTATATGTATAAGGGACCAATTTTCCCCAAACCTTTAATTGTGTATTTGCCTATAGGGTTTTCAACATTTTCCCCATTTCTGTTGGAATTTTCAAGATAGCCAATTTTACAAACAAATTCTTATTTGCAATGAAAAACTGATTCTTCTATTTTCTCTCTATTTGTAATCCTTAAATATAGGCTTATGGGCTAAGTCAAAACTGTTATGATAAAGCTTGGGCTTGGGTAGGGTATTACAATAATAGACTCAATTGACAATATAAAATTAAAGTACGAACAAAAGATCTAGAGTTTGGAGTTGCAGAAACACCAATAGAAAATTTTTCAAAATGATATGGCCCTGTAATGTAGCTGAAAGACTGTTGATACTGGGACTATAATAGATTTTAACCATAGCCTGTAACATGAACCCAGGCCATTTGAACTCATTGAAAGATCTCATACTAATTTACAGACCAATTAAATTAAATAAAAAAGCAATTACTGTAGTTAAACATTAAAATAAAGGAACATATCAAATAGTAATTTAGGTAGTTTGCTTGAGTAGACAACAGAGGTGAATGATTGGGTTTGGATTGAGGTAAGAAAAGAGTCTATGAAATGGGAAGTAAAGATGACATCAGTTTGATGATTAATAACTACTAGTTGCTTGAGTTCTCAAGTATTCAACAATGGCAGGCTACAATACAATTAGATAAGATGTGCCTGCAATGTGTGCTTGAGTCCCATGGTATCACTACCACATGTGGCTACAGCTAGAAGGTGAAGAAGATGACGGATGTTAGGACATTATTCTCAGTTGATTACTTCTTTTCCCTTTATTCAAGGACTAACAGTTTGTTGAGTGTGCTTAAGATTTGGTAAGGAAAGAAGTATATCTGGAACAATGAGATGAATTTAGTGATTTACCCTGCTAGTTGCCTGAGTGCTTCAGTACAGGGGCGGAGCCAGAAATTTCTTCCAGTGGGGGCAAATTTATATGTATATATCTTCATAATTTTATTAAAATATCTTATACTTCTTTAAAAAGAACATTAGTTACCTTCGATATCCGATGACTACATTGAGTCTAGACTAGACCGAAGTTGAGCCGTGTTGGTGGGGGAAGCACCCTTAGCACCTGTTTTCGTCATGCACAAGACTCGAGCCCGAGACCTTGTTTAAGGGACATTGAGCTCCTTCCGCTCAACCCAACATGTGTTTGGGTTTTTTTTTTTTTT